>PVLD010004783.1:0-120732 GCA_004027595.1 Dinomys branickii
GGGGGCGGGTCCAGTCTGCGGGGCGCCCTCAGCGGGGCCCACAGCGGCGCAGCCGCGGTCTTCTTTATTTATCGGCATTAAAATAATGATGTCAAGAAGAATAAGATCGCCACAAATTATTATTATTATTGTCATCATCATCGTCATTTCAGAAGTGATTGTTTTTGTAAGGAGTATTTCACTTAAGTATAATCTCAAGAGATGCAAATTAAATATATTTGCCTTTAAGAAAAACTCAGGGCGCTCTCGTCATTCTTAACCATTTTGCCATTGTACCAACCTGTGAAAACATGAACCAGGCAGGCTACAGCTCTATATGTGGGGCCCAGCCTTCTTCCCTTGACCATTCGCCTACCCTGCCTATAATGCTTTACTGTCCAAGATGGTAGCCATTATCCACATGTGACTTCCAGGCACTTGAAGAGTGTTTTCTTCATTGTAAGATGAAACATTGTAAGACATGCACATAAAATACATGCTGGATTTCAAAGATATAGTATGGAAAATGTAAAATAGCTCAATAATTTTACATTGGTTATGTGAAAGTAAAAGGAAAAATCATGATAAATCAACATTGAAAGTTTTTTTGTTGGTTTTGTTTTTAGGCAGGGTCTCAGTATGTAGCCCACGCTAGCCTTGAACTCACAGTGATCCTCCTGCCTCAGCCTCGAATTTGCTGGGATTACATCATGCCCACCACACTGGCAACATTGAAAGAAGTTTTCAAAATGAAGTCAGGAAGCAGAATTTATGCATAACTCCTGCAGCTGTCTAGGCCTGTGACCTTTGATTACCTTTTAACTGCAGGCATCTAAAACAGATAATTACATCTTGCCCAGAGAGTTAAGATATTTATCAGTTGTTTATCAATTCTTGTTTTATGGATATTTTTACTAAGTAAGACATTATTTTCTTTATCTTTTATGGGTCATATAGCCCCATTACACTGCCCCTGTTCAAAATTATAGCAGAAGTTTTTCCACAAAGGAATTTTTTCTGCCTTGTAGTAAATCAACACTGTTTGCTGCAGAAGTTCCCACTTTTTCTTGCCTTCTGTAGAACACTGATTCAGAGCTATTCAAACTTGGGTCTCCCGAATTGCAGTTCGTAAGAACGCCCCCAAGTAAAGTCCTTTTTAACTTTGTAGTTTCTGAGTTTGATCACCAGTTAAAATAATAATATTTGGGACCTACTGAGTTAAGCATATCCTATTATTAGACTTACTTGCCTTTACGTTCTTCAATGTAGGTACAAGAAAATTTAAAACTATATAAGCAGCTTACAGTCTATTTCCACTAAACAACATTGTTCTAAAGATAGTTTCTTTCCCAGATCAGTTTGCCGGCTTTGATTGTAGAGTTGGGAGAGGAAGCGAATTGAGACCAGAAGCGTGGAAGAGAGAGGGCGAGTACAGAAGAGGCGTACACACGGCCGAGGCCTGGGGCCCGTCTGGGGGTTTGTTGGTGAAATTTCCCTGGGTGCAGATTAAGGGAAAGGAATACAAGAAGCATCCTCTGGGTGACGAATCCAATGCCCTGTACTGCTCTTTTAGAGATCTGCATCTGGCTGGGCATGGTGGCAAACACCTGTAATCCCAGCAGTCTGGAGGCTGAGGCAGGATGATTGTTGCAAGTTCGAGACCAGCCTGGGCTACATAAGTGAACTCAAGGCCAGCCTGAACTGCATAGTGAGACCCTGTCTCAAAAAGACAAAAAAATTAAAATTAAAAAAAAGAGATCTGCATCTCTAAAGATGGGAATGTATGTTTAATATCTTCTTGGCTCCCAGAATACCTTCTTTGATTACGATTCTAAGAAACAGTCTTTCAAGGACCTCAAAATTTACTTGAGATACTTTATTATTCTAAATACCTATTAAAGTAGTCCACAGAGTTTTTTAGGATTTTCCTTTCCATTCTTTTTATTTCCTACTGTTTCAAATGCGGCCTAGGGTAACAAAACAAAGGTAGGTTGTTCAGTCAGTGTGAGGACCCTTCTGGACTCTCCTGCCCAGGGAGACCTCGCCTGGTGTTCCTGTACGGTTGACGGGAGATCACTTCCTTATTGAGGCTTTCTCACCCACTTGGCTTTTTTAAAGGTGAGGATTCACTTGCTTAATCAGATGCCACTTTCCTACCCTCCTCTCACATTAATTATTCAGGCCTTTCCTTTATACTTCCTGAATACTCATTCTGATGAGCTACTGTGTACATATATCCTGGCAATAACTTATAATAATGTCTTTGGATCAGAGCTTAAGAGTATGAATTCCTTTTCTCTGCAAGAAAACACAGATGCCATCAGGGGAAAGCTTTTTAGCTTTCCAGGGTCCAATCCTTTCAAGGTTGGTCCCTCTAGTCTCACTTCAAATATCACTTCCTTTCTTCACTACACAGTCAATGGTAGCAATTTCTCTGCCTCATTCACCCTACATAATACTATGATATCTCATTTTCTTTATAGTATTTATTATAACCTTAAATTTTCTTATTCACTCATTTCCTGTCTTCTTTCTTAGAACATAAACTCTGTACATATAGAGACCTTGTCTGTCTGTGCTGTATTTCCAACACATCATGTACTAGCATCTTAACAACTTCCAGCGGCAATATGTACAAAGCCCTGAGTTGGATCCCCAGCACCAAAAAATTATGTATAATTTGTGAATGATTGGGCAGGGGGAGTAACAAGGAAGAATTAGGACAGAAATTGTGTCTTCCTTTGTTCTTTAAGGGAGATTGTGAGGCATCAGACACCCAAAGGTGCTGAGTGAAGCCACAGGCAGTTGAGGCCTTGTGATATAGCTGGAAGATAAGAACAAGGTGCTCCAAGTGGAAGCGGCATTCCCACTATTTTGTTTCAAGGTGAATGTGGCCTTGGAATAAGTTCTTGCCAAAAGGATTAGAACAGAGGGAAGGAGAAGAGATGAATATGAAGTCGATCACTTCCAGCTTCAAAAGGTACATACTGTACCTGGCACACAGCCAAAGCACAAGGGGTAGGTGTGGATGGGAAAACCTCAGGTACAAGCCGTGGCTCACGGAGAAGACTCATGTGCAATCAAGTGTGGCCCACGAATGATGTGACATCGTAGAAAATGGAATTAATGGGATCAGTAATGGTGCAGAGTTGCCTACATTTCCAGGAGGAAGTGGGCCTAGAAGGAAGGTCATCCCAGATCTTATTTTAGGAAGATTTCAGACGGAAATGTGTGTGGTCCTGTGAGCCTGTCTGGAACAAATAAACCAGAGGCAGGTTGGCAAGCCTCCCCTCCCTTCAAGTGAATGCCTGGAAATGTCTAGAGGGTTCAGAAGTCGGGCTGCCAGCTGGAATCTGCTCCACTGAGGTAAGAAAATGTGGGGAGGAAAAGAGTGCCTTGACTGGCATGAGGCCCTGCTTTGCAAAATGGTTTGGGGGTAGGGATGTAGTTCAGAGTAGAACACTTGCCTAGCTGGGCTCCATCCTCCAGTATCTAAAGGTTTAGATCTGTGATCTCATCTGATTACTTTTTCAAACCTTTGAGTTGGGCAGGCAATTGCTTATTTCCATAGTAATTTATATATGTAGAGTCTGAAGCACAGCAAGTTTGTGCCTTGTGCACAGGCAAGTTGCTTAAAATAATGGGAGAACCAGTACTCTGCTGACCAGGCCTCTAAAAATGTGGAAGCCCTGAATCAGAATCTCTGAGGATATGCTTAAAGTGATCCCTAACAGGAGAAGAAAAAAATATCTTCCCCTTCTATACTTGCGGGCTCTTGGCTAGGTCCCTGTAACAAAAGACAGATTAACCAGAAAGGGAAAAAATATATATTCATGTGCAATATATATATATTTAAATTGTACATGATATGGTAGCCCTCATAAAGACATGAAAACCTGAAAAACAGCCAGAGTGAGTGTTTTTATAGTAGACATGAAGGATACAGAGTGGTAAAGAAATGTGATGGGATGAAGAGGTGTAAGCCAGGTGGTGACCTCAAAGGAAAGAGCCAGGCCTGTCCCTTCAGGTTCCCCTCTGTGTCCTTTCATTGTCAGAGGTCAAACGCTTCTTCCTCCAGGTCACATGAAGGCCTTAAAATCTGCTTCCAGAAAGGGTCAGAAAGTTCTGCAAATGTCGTTTCTCAAACTCTTGAGCTTAAAATGTCTTATGATGCCAAGGGGGTGTGTCCTGGATCCCCCTACCCACTCAACAAGTCCTAACTTAGAGGATAGCTGGGGTCATAGCCCAGAAACCTGCACCATGCTATATTATGAACTCCAGGCGATTCTCATGCATCTTAATTGTTTAGCAAGATAAGCCGCCTTCAACCTTAAAGCCGTGTATCCGTTAGGCCACTGGCTCAGTTCTGAGCTCATCTATTTCAGTATTCTTTTCCCTACACAGGACATTCCTTACAAGAAAGTTTTGTATGACTGAAAAAAGTCAACAGCTGTTGACAGGGAGTATTTGAAGCCTTGAACAGGAACACTGCATAATTAAAGTTTAGATTGTACAACATGGGAAAAGCCTGTGGATCTGCTCTTCAGTTGTTGAAGCGACATGTAACCCAACTAGCTGATCAAGTGTTCCGGGACCAGAAAGAATTGACAAAGAGCTTTAGAGTCATCGCACTGGCAAACCGAAGCTTTATTGGCAGGCCGGAAGGCTGTTGAAACGAGATATGCTGCAACAAGTTCTGAAGTGAAATAAAGAAAGCATTTCAAACAGTTGAGAGTTTACAAAGTGGAGGTGGGGGAGGGCCAAGCACAACATTCAAAGCAATTTAAGGAGATACCAGGGTCAAGAGAGACCGGATTCTTGGAGAGAAAGGAATGGGATCTACAGTCTGTTTTTAATGTAAAATATTGAGTTTGTATGAGTAAATAAGATCGTTACCCTTAATTAAAACCATAGCAGTCGTTAGTGAAAGTTCTGTAGTATTTAGTGAAAGCCAGGCACAGTGCATGCCTGTAATCCCAGCACTTGGGAAGCTGAGGCAGGAAGATCATTGTGAGTTCAAGGCCAGCATAGGCTACAAAGTGTGTTCAAGGCCAGCCTGAACTGCATAGTGAAACCTTAGACACACACACACACATACACACACACACACACACACACAAACACATGCATGCATATGCAAGTTCGCTACATATAAAGGTAATCAATGAGAAACTCCAAGGCAGAGTGATAAGAGAAACAATGGCTGACAGTCCAATCTTTCCTTAGTTAAAATGTGGGACTCAGAAGGGATTGTTGACAGTCATCTCAGGTGGGTGTTAGGTGACACCATCTGAGCGGACAGGTGCCTTGGCCGGGCGGGGGCAGGGGGGGCCTGGGCTGTGAACTGGAACTGTTGAATTGGCTGGAAGTAGACTAGTCAGGATTTGGAGCAGAGGTGGGGTGGGGCAAAGCTATAGGTATTGGCAGAACCTCGGTGGCCAGTGACTTAAGTCTGCCTCCATATCCGGGGTGTCATTTCAGTGTTTCCTCTTGCCATTGCCCCCCTACACAAATGGACCTTGAAGATATTATGCTAATGAAGTAAACAAGCTACAGAAGGGCAAGTAATGGGTGATTCCTTCTATATGATGCTCTTAGAGAACTTCACAGAGATACAAGAGTGGTGGTTTCCAGGGGGTAAGGGTGGGGAGGAACAGGAATCAGCAAGTGATGGCTTCAGCGTCAGCTGGGGAAGGTGCAGAGGTTCTGTGGGTGGACAGCGGTGATGGCTGCACACAACGCAAATGTACGTAACGCAACCAAACGACACACGGCTAACATGGTAACTTTTGTTATGTATATTTTACTACAATAAACAAAGAAACGAGTGTGCCCTGTTTATGAGTATCTTCCCCGCTCAAACCCTCCAGGCAAGAGCGCGCAGGCCTTGGGACAGCACAGGGACTCCAGCTCAAGCTCCAGACTCTTTCACCCTTCTTTAAAACTTCACTGACAGCACCACAAAGAAAGAACAAGACAAACGCAGAACGTGAGATATTCTATGAGAATTATGGCCTGGTCCCTTCAAAAGCCAGTGCTCTTGAGCCAGGTGTGGTGGTGCACACCTGTAATCCCAGCACTCGGGAGGCTGAGGCAGGAGGATCGTTGCAAGTTCGAGACCAGCCTGGGCGACAAAGTGAGCTCAAGGCCAGCCTGAACTGAATAGCAAGACCCTGTCTCAAAAAGACAAAAAAAAAACAAAAAACAAAAAACAATGCTCTTAAAAAAGAAGAGCTGGAGTGTTTTATACTGCGGATGTGGTTTGTCCCCTCCAACGCTCATTTGAAGTTTGATTCCTAATGTAATAAACCTGAAAAGCACTGGGGATTTTTTTTTAAGAGGTACCCAGGTGGTTAAGAGGGATTAGTAGAGTTCTAGATTAGTTACTGGGAGAGCAGATAACTAATAAAGCAAGACTATTCCTCCCATTTCACTTTTTCTGCATATTCTTGTTCATCCCTTCACTTCTCTACCATGTTATGACACAGCATAAGGTCCTCACCAGAAGCCCAGAAGATGTTGGCTCCATGTTTTTGGACCTCCCAACCTCGAGAACTGTGAGATAAATAAAACTTTATGCTTTATAAATTACCCAGTCTCCTATATTCTGTTACAGCAACAGAAAACTGACTATGACAGGGATATTATTCTAGATTCAAGACACTACAAAGACATAACAAAACACAATACATGTAGGATCCATGCTTGGTTCCTACCTGCAAAAAAAACAGTTCTAAGAGAGGCAACTTGAAAAGTATAAAAATGTACTCAATATTAAGTAATATTAAAGAATTATTCTTAATTGTTTTGCAAGTGGTAATTGGGTTGTGACTACGTAAGAGAATCTCTTTTTGGTGAAGCAACAAGCTGAAGTATTTCAGAGTGAAATACCATGATGCTTGCTGCTGATTTTCGAATTATTGAGAGGAAAATATATGTATATACACAATAATAAAATTGCACTCCTCCATCAAATCCACCAATAACAGCAAAAGAAAATGGTAGAGAAACAAAACAATAGTTAAATTGAAATGATATGTGTAAAGATGTTTGTTGCATTAGTTTTTATTTGGCGATTTTTAAAATAAAGCATTAAAATGGAGTATGTATGGTTCAACAGTATAAAACTACTAATTTCTACTTTCTCATCAAAACCATCATTACCACCAATTCCCGAGGGTTCAGGGTGTGCCGGACACTTTGCTAAGCCTTTGCACACATTTCATTTGATTCTCAGAGAAGGTACTGTCATTACCCTCACTTCTAACAGACGAGGAAACTGAGATGCAGAGATTAAGAAACTTCTCCAAAATTTTACATCCAGTAGGCGGCAGAGCCAGGATTCACTTACAGACAGTCTGGCTGAAGACTAGGCTGCCTCTCCAGATCTGGAGGTACTGAAGAAAATTTGAGCATGGAGACAAGAGCAAGTCATGGTCATTAACAGGGTGTTTCAAAAATCTAGAAGGATCTACTCAGAGCAGCAGAACCCAAAAGTAAAAGCCTCTGTCACCTGTATATTTACTAGTACATCTGGGTAGTCACTGCTTGCCAGCAACCTCCTCATGTGCAGCCTTAGGCAGTCTGGAAACGAATGTAAATATTGTAATTCTTTCTAGTTTCAGCTCCAGAGGCTTGCCTGAGGCTCCTGGCTCTGCGGTCTACACCTGGCCCCTTTAGACAGTAACAACAATAACTACGACCACTGATATTTACATAACATTTGCACTGTGCCAAGCACTCTTCTAAATGCCTTAAATATACAAACAAATCCTCACTTCGCTTCTGTGGAGTAGATGTGCTACTCTCCCCATTCTAGAGATGAGAACACTGAGGCGTGGAACACTGGTAAAGGCCCGAAGTCACATGTGTTCAAAGTGAAGGAACTCAGTACCTACCAGAGTCAGTGCTCCCATTAAACCAGATGAGACCTAGGCTCTGCCCCAGCATTGGTCCCTGACCGTATCAGTGTAGCACAGCTGTTTCCAACACCTACCCTATTGGCACTGAAGGAGGTCGGCACTGCCTCCCCCAGATACGTGAGCCTGTGTTCTAAGACGCTGCTCTCTCTCAACTTGACCTCTGTGTCTTTGTTTCTTACAAAACGGCAATAACTTGCAGATGGTCTGATATCAGATATACTCACCACATCACACCACCTGCCTAAGATGTAGCAGCTCAGCCCCACCTAAGAGACCACAGAAGACATGCATGCTTACCCTCCACCCGAGGAGGGACACCCATTCACCAGCCTCCCCTGACCAAGCCAACCACAGAGCCAGCTGCGGGGCAGGACTATACAGTGGGGAGAAGGTAGGCCTCTCCTGATTCCCTCCTGCCACATCAGGGAAGTTTTAGGCAAACCTCTTCACCTATAAGGTTAACTGTACCCCTGACCTCTCCCAGGGGGCCACCGTAATATGGGACACCTTGGAGCAGCAGTATCTCACCCAAAGCAGGACTCATGAGAGAATGATAATCAAAAGAGGTGATTTTTGTTTTTACTTTTTCTTCTTGTTGTAGGGGAATAAAGAAAAAATAAACCATTTCTGTTTCTCTTCACTGGCCTCCTGGCCTCGTACCTTCTAACACCCCCAGCCCGCCAAGGCTGCGTCTTCAGCAGCCTCAGTTCCATTTTCTCTGGGCAGAGAGGAGCAGTGGGTGGCGGGGGTTAGCTAGTGGCTTCTCTGGAATTCAGGGGTTAAGCCTAAGGAGGAATTCAGCCGGAGATACCCCAGAGGATGGAGTAGGGATGAAAAAAAAAAGAAAAAGAAGCTGGGATCCCATTTGAGAGAGAAAGGTGGATTCTACAAGGCGGGAGGACAGACCAGTGGAGACTTGTGCCTTTCTGAGCAGGGCTCTGGGGGCGAGCCGGTGCCTAGCAGTTAGGCCTCTAGAATTACCCTGTGGGAGCGAGGGCCTCCGGGTAGCAGTTTGGCTGAAAACCCAGGAGAGCGAGAGCAAGAAGGATGCTCCAGCTGTTCCCATGGCTGTGTACATGAAAATGAGAAAATATTATGTGCAACAAAGAACAGGAGATGCTGACGTTACGGGAGGAAGACCTTCCTCAAAACTTCCGCCGCGACCATGACCAGGACCACTGCCCCAACTGGGCAGGTGACTAAATTTCTACCTGATGACTTTGAAAACCTGGGCAAAGGCACCCAGAGCGGAGCCAGCAGGCAAAGTGGGTAGATGAGGGGGAACCTCTTAATCCGAAAACAGTAGAGCAACACTAATAATGGTGCTCTTGTTGACTAACTCAGGCCTTTGCCACATTTCTACGTTACAAAACAGGCCCTTATATTCTAGTGTGGCCCAACAGAAAGGATGAAGAAATTTCAACGATAACTTATATCAGCAATCTCACCGGCTAGGCCCAGAGCATGATTTCACTTGCTTTGGAAAAATAAAGACATGTGCATTTCCTTACTCCTTGGTGAAGTGCAGTGAATTCATACCTGTTATTTACGTATGGGCTGGGGGGAGGGGAAGTAGTTAAACCAACCCTCAGAGCACCAGGCAGCTGGAGAAGCTGGCAGGCTCTGCGCTTCTGCATCTGTCTTTAGTTGGCAAAAGGCAAATCAGCCCAGCACCTCTTGAGCCAGAGTCTGCATGCAGAGTCTGCAGGCATGTTTGCTTAGGGAGCCCCACTGTTCTTTACCTCAGAAGGTGCAACTCTGTCACCTGCTCAGCCCAAACTTGCCAACTGAGAAAGCTATCAGTGAGAACTACATAGTCCTCTGTGTCTGCCCTGAAAACATGCCAGTCCCTTTATATAGAATGTAATGAACACTTCCTAAGTCCCAGAGTTAGAGAAGGCCTCTCTCCCTGCCCTCAAGGCAGAACTTCCTCTTTGAGCAACTCGCTGGGTCTGCCCAGAAGCCAAGGTGGGTCCTGCAACCTGCCCTGCTTTACAGGTCACCAGGAGACCTGTCAAAGAAAGACTGGGGCCTCCGTGGTGACACAGCCAGGGAGCTAAGTGCTGCTCTGCTTTGGAAACTTCCAGTACGATCTTGGCGTCTCTAGCTGCAAGTGTTACTTGCATTGCTGGTTAATGTTACCTTGCACATGTAACTTTCACTTTGTGGAAAACACTGAGAAAGCTACCAAGAGAAGGAGCTTCCCCCAGGCTCAGCCATTCCTCCCAGAAGCAAAGACAAGGTGAATCTGTGAAGGCGGGCTGCCTCCTGCCCACCTGCAGGGACTCACATTCCCTTTCCAGGCTGTAGAAGTTGCCTCTGGCCGTGAGTTTCAAGACTCAGCTGGTTTGGGAGAATCTAGGATTCTGCACAGTCCTGGCGGCAAGCAACCAAGAGAACAGAGGCATTGTGGTTGAGTTCCATGGACTCCTTGCACATTAATGCTTCCCTGGCTTCAAGTTCTCCTAGTAGGATGTTTTCCATCAGTAAGCTTTTATATAAATATTATCATAGCAAAAAGTGTCAAACTCCAAACGCTCCTACTATTCAAGTGCTCTCATCTGAATCTTCTTCCTGCCCTGTCCTTGCCCACATGGGAGCATGGAGTTGTGTTTACAATGTAGCTGACATGATCATTTTCATAACAAGATCAGTGCTACCACTTTTTGTTTTATAGCTCGATGTTTTGAAAAGTTGAACGTGCATCACTTGGAGTGTTTGTGGCAAGGTCAGATTTCTGGGTTCCTTCTGGAATGACACTCCTGTAGATCTGGAGGTGAAGCATAGGATTCTGCCCCCCGCCTATACAAGACCACTGTGGAAGACCACCGAGGCAACTCTCCTTAAAAGAAGTCCATTTTGGCGGCGCCAGACCCTATTTCCATGTACTGCTACATACAGAGCTGGCTAGGACTTTTCCTTATCCCTTCAGCTGGCTTTCAGCAATGCATATCGGTCTAGCCCAGGTGCTAAAGCGTAGTCTTTGGAGATGGCAGACGTGCTTGCCTGCCCGCTGTTGCTCCCTTGAGTGAGCTGAGTGAGCAGGGATGAGGCGGGATGAAGAGCCAATGCTCCACACTGTCAGCTGAGATTGAGCCTTGGGAATAGAGGCTATGACTTCCTGGGGCTTCAAATATTACACATCAGAGCTGAAGCACCAACCCCAAAACATTAGATACTATCTCAGTTGTGTTACCCAGGTTACTCTTTCTGCAGATCCTTCTGTCTGCATACTGCAGAGGTGATTTCAGGCCTCCTGCCTAGCCCAACTCATGGCACGCACCTATGTCCCGCCACTCTCGCAGTCACCCATCCTCAAGCCACTCCCTTCTTCGCAAATGAGTAAAATCTGGGTTCAGTCCTGGGTACGGGCCTCTGTTGCTGACGGCCGTCACTGTGGCTAGACTCAGGGCTCCCCTGACTCCCCATCATTTTGGATACATCATTGTGTCTTTATTAGTTTGTGCCGTGAGTTGCACTGGAGGTGGTAGATTGGAATTAACTCATTTCGATTCCAGTAGCTTTTCGTGGGATCACAAATATAAACCTCCCGGGCTGCGACGAGGACTGGGAAGGGCGCGCTGTAACCATAACATTTAATGATGTTTGTTTTTTAAAAAAATAAACATAATTCAGTTACAGGAACGAAGTGATTGGAAAGCAGACCTCTTTATTGTTTTCTTCAGTGCTTGCTGGGATATACAACAGCTATTCCAGTGTCTTGGCTGTCTGGGTAGAAGCGGAGTTTCCTTTCTCTGCACCTTCTGCACCTGCGCCCTGCCCGCCCCAGCGAGCTGGCTCCCTCCCCCTCCCGCCCGGGGCGGGGTTTCCCGGGGACGAGGACGGGGCGGACTCTCTTCTCTGGCTCCTCCCTGCTGCTCTGCCCTCTCCCTCGCTTGCTTTCTAGGCTCCCTTTGCAGTTTTCTGCCCTTGTGTCCTTTCAGTCTCCTGCGCTGTTAGGCTTCTGCTTTAAGTCCAGCCCATGCTTTGTAGACAGCGCCTTTTATTACCCTCTCCTCAAATGACTCAATTGAAAAGCTTTTTTCCTTTTTCCAGATTACTTAGTAGATAGTTCACCTTTAGAATATTTTGCTCTTACTACGATCTCTAAGTTTATGTGGGTGAAAATTGTCCTCTCCTAACTTTTTGCAAGTAGTTTATTTTTCCTTAGTAATGTTGCTGTAGTTGCCATTTAAAACTTTAAAATATATAATTTTTGATTGTTAAAAATAAGATCCTAAACCAGGTGTGATGGCGCACACCTGTGCTCCAGCACTCGGAAGGCTGAGGCAGGAGGATCGCCATGAATTCACAACCAACCTGGGATACATTGTAAGGTCAAGTCCAGCCTGAACTACATAGAAAGACCCGGTCTCAAAAAAAAAAAAAAATTTGCTTATCAAAACTGATTTAAAGAGATAATTTTGAAGCCAGGCATGGTAGCACATACCTATAATCCCAGCTACTTGGGAAGCCGAAAGAGGAGGACCATGAGGCCAGCCTCAGCAATTTAGCAAAACTCTACCTCAGAATAAAAATGAAAGAGGGTGACAGTGTGGCTCAGTGGTATAGCACTTGCCTAGTATGAGCAGGGCCCTGGGTTTAATCCCCAGTTCTGAAATACACATACATATATATGTACATACATACTAGAGATAAATAAGAAAAAGGTCTTTTAAATTCTGGGTTTTTTCATTGTTTTTTTGTTTTGTTTTGTTTTGTTTTTTATCTTTTTGGGACAGGGTCCTGCTATGCAGCTCAGGCTGGCCTTGAGCTCACTTTGCAGCCCAGGCTGGTCTTGAATTCACAACAACCCTCCCGCCTCAGCCTCCTGAGTGCTGGGATTACAGGTGTGTGCCACCACACCCCGGTAAATTCTGGGTTTTGAACATGCACTACTACCAGGTGGTTCTGATGCCTGCTGTGGTTTAAAAGGAACCACACAAGGGGGCTTTTGATGTTCCTCAGCAGCTGTACCTCAGCTGCTGACGCATCTAAGGCATCAGCAGCCCCCTTCTTAAGAGTCCACCTCCACAAGTCTGGGATGAAGCAGTTTTACCCAGAAGAGTAGCCTGAATGTCTGGATTTTACAGACTATTCTTAATGCCTGGTTTTGAAGTCCAGGATAGCTGTGCATGATTTTTTTTTTAAGTTGAATATTCCAGTCTTTTCCTAGAATATACGTTCCTCTATATTTCCTATTTTTAAAACTACCTATTTGTCTCTCAAGCTCAACAATAGCTCCTTTGTGAAGCTCTTGATCCTCCCTTGTCTGGAATGAGAATACCGCTGAGTTACGCTGCTCTGGCAGATGGGGCTGTGCTGAACAGAAGCCTCACGCGTCTTCTTTCCCAGCATGTGCACCTGATGCAAGGTAGGAAGTGCAGAGAAGGTGACAGAACTTCACTGCCCTTGCCCTAGGCCACTCCCCTCACCTCCAGTCCTACCCGTTATCATCTCCCTTTGTCTAAATGGATTGTTCCCCAGCTCTGATCCCTTTAAAAATATTCCGGTGCTGGTAGTCCCAGAGCCTTGGGAAACTGAGGCAGGAGAATCACAATTTCAAGCCCACCCTGGGCAATTTAGAGATAGCTAGGGGCTTGGCTCGGTGGTATAGTGTGTGCCTGGCGTGTAAGAGACCTGGGGTTCAACCCCTGATACTGGAAAAAAAGGCTTTTTTTCAACACCCTATGCTCTCTGTTGTCCTGAGTTGCTCCTTAGAACCTGTTGCTAAATACTGAGCCATGTGCCTGTGGCATACTTGACCCTCCCACGTGGGCCTGAGATGCGCTAGGCTGGGACAAATTCTAGCATGTGGGAACTAGAGGAAACTCCAGAGCAGAGGGAAAAAGTGACCTCAGGAATCCGTTTCCTTTACCTTGGCATGTTCTCAACAGCTTCAGCCTGGCCACTCTTTGACCTCTCACCTTGGACTTGCCTTTGACCTCTTGACGCTAGTCTGTACGAATTTATGCCATCTCTTTTTGCCTGGGGACCCTGTTGCTGGTTGTCAGGCTGCCCTGGCTCTGTCCCTTAAGCTCTCCCAGCGAGTTCTGAGAGGCCAGCTGCTCTCTTGCCAGCTCTAGCCTGGCCTGGCCCTTTTTCTGATGAAAGGCACTTGACTGTCAGCTTCATCCGGGTTAGTAAGACACTCACTCCCCACTAAGCAGTAGTAGTCATCATCAAAAGCTTTGAGTAGCTGGTGACATAATCAGAGCTGTGTTTGAAGAATATTTTCCTTTAAGGATGCAGTGGGCTGGGGATGTGGCTCAGGGGCAAAGCACCGGCCTCGCATGTCACAGGCCTTGAGTTTCATCCCAAGCACTGCATAAGAAAATCAGACCAGTAGCGACATACAGCCCTGCACCTGTGATCGTGGGGCCGTGTGCACGCCAGAAGCCCATATACCACGTCTTGAAGGTATAAATCCAACCAACACATTGTTAAATAAAACATTTTCTTCACCCTCTCATGAAAGGATATACCTTTATGACAACCTGGAAGGCCAGATTCAAATATGGAACTCTTTGTTTCTAAGGAGGGAGAAGTTTATTTTGGTTTAAGGTTACAATCCCCGGTTGGCTAGTGCCCAGGCGGATATTATCCAATGGAAATGTCTGGGTGGGGGACAGCTGTTCACATCATGAAGTTTTCAGAGGGTTCATTCCATGATTCACTGGCTCCAAAGCAGAAATGGTGGGGAAGGAGCACAGAGAAGAAGAAAGATGTTCACTCCCTGACAGCCAGCAGTGGGAGAGGGAGGAAGAGAGGGACAGAGACAGAAACAGAGAAACAGAGAGAGGAAGAAGCAGGAGAAGAAGAAGGAGGGGAGGACCGGATATGGGATACTTGAACTTCCCAGAGTTCCATGCTGGAAAATAGTGATATAGAGACAGCTGGCCCCTCATGCCGACCCTCTCCCCCTTCTCCTCTCCACATGGGCTCTGTCGCACAGGGCACCGGACTGGGGACTTGAGTGCCCTCACAGGGACAAGTCCAAGCTCCACCCACAGTCCACCTCACCACACCACATCCCTCTCCAGCAAACAACGAGCTCTGGGTGCTGGGACACCTTTCCTTTCAGGCCTAGGAATACAGTGATGGTATGCTCTGTCCTTAGAAGAATGTACCTAGGGAAGCCAGCTTTGAAGTTACTTGATGGGTTGAGTGGACTGCATCCTGGAGCTTTGTAACCTCTTCGGGTCTACAACCAAATTTGGCCCCTGGATTGTATTTAACAAATACAAACTTAGTATACCTTATTTTAAATCTTATATGAAGATGATGGCTTCCATAGGAAATGCTTTGGTAATACTTTCTGGTTTATTTTTCAAGACTGATTGATCTAAAGCTTAGGAATATAAAAGACTAAGAATAAAAATTAGTCCTTTAAAAAAAAAGTTATAGTTTATGTTTTTTAAAAACATGCCTAGAGGAAAAGTAATCTAGAAAGTAGGATTTACAAGGAGAACAGCATTCTGGGTGAAAACCATCCTGCTGGCCTCATGGATTCCTTATTTCATGAGACATGCAGCCAAAGGGGGCTCAAGAGACCCCTCTAATACACAAGGCCCAATGCAGAGGCTGTAACTAGTGAAATGGGATAACTTAGGTAGAAGAGACAGCCAACAGTGGGAAAGTCACTGCAGAGCTCACGAAGAGCCCAGGTGAGAGAGTAGACCAGGAAAGGGCGGAGGAAAGAATTAGAGCTATCCAAGAAGCAGGGAGGTAGGAGGCAGAAACCATGCCTCGGCAAACTGCCTGGCTTCCTGGGAGCCTCTTGGGTCCTGGTTCAGCTTCTACCCAGACCACCAACATCTCTTACTTGGGTCAGTAGACATCTCAGAATGGTAACCCTTCTCTGCCTTAGCCAGCCAACTATGGACTGAACCTCTACAAACTAGGAGTCGAAGCCAGCTTTTCCTCTGGTAAGTATTGTGCATATTAAGTATTGTGTTGCAGTGACAAAGTTACTAAGGCAGAGAGGATACCAGGGAACTTAGTAACTAAAAGGCCACTGGTGACCTTCAAAGAAGCACAGACAGAGACAGATACCGGCAGATGGACACCACAGGCAGCCGCTGGGAAGACTGAGCAGCAGCTGTCGGCTTTCTCTTTCTCCAAGCTGGTAGTGGCTCTGACTGCCGCTGCCTGAGCATGCTTGTGAGCCGCACACTGCCAGCTACAAGGCAGACTTGAAGTGTGTTAGAAAATGAAGACACCAAGACCCTGAGCAGGACTCTGTAAGGATGGGGCCACTGGAGAAAATCAGCTGACCAACGATAGAACAGCTCAGTTCTTGGGATCCCCAGGCGTCTCCAGAAATTCTAGGACTTCCCTCTTTTCCTCATCATCTGCATCTGCTTAGGATAGTTAAGGGTAAAATCCTATCTGGGTGGGTACCAGCCTCTACTGCTCTGTCTGCTGGCCAGGGCAAACCAGCTGCTACTGCTTCTTCTTCCTTCTCTTCCTCCTCCTCTTCCTTCTTTTCTGTCTCTCTCTCTCTCTTTCTCTCTCTCTCTCTCTCTCTCTCTCTCTCACACACACACACACACACACACACACACAGAGGCACACATAGACATATTCATGATGGTGGTGGGAGTGGGAAGATCTCTGGCAGAGTCTCTCAGTTTGAACAATTCAAAGTTAACCATAAATAAGTGAAATTAACTTTGTATTTGAGGAACCTCAATTCTGCTCCCTGTTAAAAAAGCTGATGCCAGGAGAGCCCAAGCTGTGAACTGTGCAGTATTTCTCAGAGAGGCAGGATGCCACTAGCCAGGGAAGATGAGCAACCAGAGAACCTGTGCCCGCCTTCTCCATTGGGTGGGGTGTGTGGAGACAGTCACAGTAGAAGAGAATCTCAAGAAGTGCGGGCGTCACCCTAACAGTAGGCCAGCCACTGCCATGGACTTCCTCTCCTCTGAGTCCCCACACCACCCTAACCTACTCCTCAACCCAGGCCATGTGACCCACACTACAACCACTGCAAGGGGCAAGTGGAAGGCAGAGTCCACCGCCCAGCGCCCCCTGCAAAGTTCCCTGAAAGGGACCATTGCCAACTACTTTTCCTGCCTCAGCAGTGTGCATGTCAGTATCTCCATGCTCCTCTCAACAGTTCTCATGAAGAAGTAAAACTTAAATCCTCGTCAGAAAAGTAGAAGAGCCTTAACCTTTTCCTCTTGATTTTTCCCCCTTTTTAATCCAAATATCTGCAGCCCCTGGGTGTTACAGTCCCCCTTTAACTTCAGCTGGCCATCCCTGGAGGTCCTTCCTTCCCGTTTCCTCAGGGGACAGATTTCTTTTTAACTGACACAAAAAGTACACGTATTTATGAGGTATTCTGTGATGTTTTGGCATATGCATACATTGTGTAATGTTCAAATCAGGGTAAATATATCTGTCTCCTCAAACATTTTTTATTTCTTTGTGGAGAAAATATCCAAAATTCTTTCTTCTAGCTTATCTGAAATATACAGTGCACTTACATTGGAGTCACCCTACTGTGCAATAGAAGGCCAGAACTGCCAGCCAAGGCAGCGCGTGTGTGCAATCCAGTTTCTTGGGAGGCTGAGCTAGGAGAATTGTAAGTTTGAGTCCAGCCTGGGCCATTCAGCTTAAAAAATAAAATAAAATAGAATAAAAGCAATTAAAATCTTGCTCTCTTTGGCAGCACACATGCTAAAATTGAAACAATATAGAGATTAGCATGGTCCCTGCGCAAGGATGACATGCAAATTCATGAAGCACTCCATATTTTTATAAAGTATCTAAATAAAAAAAGAAATTAAAATCATATCAAATGGGCTGGGAGTATGGCTCAGTGAAGAGTGTGTACACACCATGCACAAAGTCCTGTGTTAATCCTTATAACACACAAACATACACACACACCCACACACCCAGATGCATTTCTCCCATCTAACTGTAACTCAATACCCACTGACCAATCTTCCCTAACCCTCCCTCTCCACTATCCTCCCAGTCCCCAGTAAGCTACTCTCCTCTCAGCTTTCATGAGATCATCTTCTGGCTTCCACAGGAGCAAGATCATGTAGTATTTGTCTTTCTGTATTTGTATTTCATTAAACATGATGTCCTAGATTTTTTTTTCTAATGTACAAACAAAGTTTACCTTTCTCCTCTGAGGACCTGAAGGAAGTTTACTAAACACCATAATATTTTCATGTGTTTCACTCAATCCTCTTAATTGCCTATGAAATAAATGTTATTATCTCTAATCCACAAGAGAGAAACTCATTTATGAATGGCCCAGCAATTTGCCCAAGGTTGCTGAGTTTGCAAGGCCATGAGATGAGGATTTGACTTCTGCCTTCTGATTCCAAAGCTTGAACCAAGCTAACAAATCCAAAGTAGGGAGCCCAGTGGGTAAGGAGGGTACCATGGGAGGCAAAACCTCAAATCTTGGTCTTGCCCTCTTTTTAGGGAGCCCAGATAGTAGAAACAAAAGAAAAGAGTTAAGAAATGTACCAGCACTGAGTGATGCCTTTAAACTTTTCTGGCTGTGACCCACAGTAAAAAATACATTTTATATTTTGACCTAGTACATCATAAAAATATATGCAGGACCAAGAGCTTTATTTTTTTTTATTTTTTATTTTTTTTTGTGGTACTGGGGATCGAACTCAGGACCCTGCGCTTGCTAGGCAAGCGCTTATTCCACTGAGCTATATCCCCAGCCCCCCAAGAGCTTTATTAAGAGTGATGTACTGTGACATATTTTGTTCTACTCCATTGCGGTTTTTTTTCTTGTTAATAATGGTTTTGACCCACAAAATTGATTTCATTACCCATGATTTAAAAATGCCGCCTTAAACCATAAACTTCACATTCAGAGACAAGTTCTCACACCACTCTTGTATCAAATGCCAACTGGCTCAGTGTGGGACACACAGTATGTGTCCAGGAAATACTTGTCGAGCTTCTGGGCTTTTAAGGAATCACTAATCCACTACTTAAACAGTTGTTTCAGAAACTCTCCAGTTTGTTTTATGTGGAGAAGGTCATTCTCATTCTGAATCCTGGCAAACAAATCATTCACACACATCAAGTTAAACATTGATCCCTGTTGTGAATCCGAACGTGTAATTCTAAAGCAGAATAAAAGCAATTAGATTTCATTCAACATGGATGGACATTCAGAAACAAACAAGACCCACATCCTGTCCTCAAGGAGCTGGGATGTAGTGGAGCCTGCAACGGGAAGCCGAACTAGGGAGCAGATGATGAGCATAGAGTAGAGGTGAGAAACCTGGGGGGCCATCTCAAGCCAATATTTTCAGGGGGGGAGTGGACCAGGAATCCAACTCAATACCTCATGCTTGCCAGGCAGACGCCGTGCTCCTGAGCTATATTCCCAGCACAACACAAGCCTATATTTGAAAGAATAAGAGATGAGAGAATAAAAGGAGGAAAGCTGTTTCAGCCAAAGGAAATAGCACTTGTCATGCAGCAGCCATCAGACTTGATTGTTTTCCCTGCAACTAATCCCCACGTTTCTAGTTCCACTAATTTTGGGGGCTCATGGAGTGGGAGTGGCCACCGATGCTATGCATCATTTAGGGAAAGTTCTGATTAACATGAACCAATCATGATGTTTCCAGGATCGCCTCTAGTTACTGGTTTAGGAATTGACATAAAGGCTGGGGTCTGGCCAAAGATTTGAGGGAAGACCTGGGAGCAATCTGTAGACTTAGTTTCCTTGTTCTTAGCACAGGAAACTGTCTTTTCTTGTATGGATGCTTTATTTTTTCAATGGGATACTTGGCTGTGATCAGCCGTCTTGGGACCATGAGATACGTAGCTGGAACTGGCAAACCACAGAGATGAGAAGACTAGGGACCTCGGTGCCCTTGGTGATAGCTGAATTAACTAGTCCTAGAGTTACTTTATTTACACCAGGGCACCAGGGCATTATGGCATGTAAGCTAATAGATTTTTCTTACCATCAAAATCAGTTGAGTTAGGGTTTTTTAGTCTTTCTCATCAAAATCAACCTAAACTGATACAAAATTTGTGTTCTCTAAGGGCAGAAATTGGAATGGAAAAGCCAAATCATACTATGCTACAAACTTTAGCTTTAAGACAGGATTCAAATGGCTGCTAGACATATGAAAAAAATTCAAGTTCACTACTAAATCCAAATGCACTTAAAACTATGTGAGGTGCCATTGTTCACCTCCAGACAGACAGAGATCAAAAGCTTGATAATATGGAGCATTGCCAAGAGAAAATCAGCCACTCGTTTGTTGCAGAGGAGATTATAAACAGTATAAATCTATGGAAGATAATTTGGCATTAATTTTCAAAACTAAAAATTCACTTGATTCCAACAGCTCTACTTCTAGGTGTTCATTCTACAAATACACATCAGTGTGTGTGAATGGTATGCACAAGGGTGTTACAGTATTGTTTATAAAAGCAAACTGGCTAAAAGCCACTCAGTTGTTCGCAAGTGAAGGACTAATAGAGCACAGTGTTATATCTGTGTTCAGTTATATGCATCCATTAAAAACAATTAAATTCTCTATGTATTCACTACAAATATATCAAATAAATGGTTAATTGAAAAAATATTATGCAGAATAGAACAGAATACTACTATTTGTGTGTGTGTGCGCGCACACACGCATGTGCATGTGCGTGCATGCACATGTGCACAGGAAGGATATTTGAAAGTCAATAAGCTGGAATGATGCAAAATCTGGAATGATTAGTTCCAGGCGTGGTAGTACATGCCTATAATCCCAGCACTCAGGAGGCTGAGGCAGGAGGATCATTGCGAGTTCAAGGCTAGCTTCAGCTACAAAGTGAGCTCAAGGCCAGCCTGAACTGCATAGTGAGACCCTGTCTCAAGAAGACCAACAAAGGCGCTGGGGATATAGCTCAGTGGAATAAAGCACTTGCCTAGCAAGCATAGGGTCCTGAGTTCGATCCCCAGTACCGCAAAAAAAAAAAAGAAGACCAACAAAAAAAAAAATCTGGAATGATTAAAAGAAACTGATATCACCAGCTGTCCTAAGAAGATGAACTAAGGGCGATAGAAGATGGGGAGGAAGGGAGAGTAACTTTCATAATGTCTCTTCACACTCTCTGAATTCTGTGTCGTGTGCAGGTATTAGCTATTCAGAATGATCCATTAATGGAAACTTTATTAACTTTTTATTAATGTAAGGAAAAACTGAGATAATCAATGCAAAAAGAGGAATGGGCCAGGCATGGTAGTGCACACCTGTAACCCCAGCACTCAGGAGGCTGAGGCAGGAGGATTGTTGCAAGTTCAAGACCAGCCTGGGCTACAAAGTGAGCTCAAGGCCAGCCTGAACTGCATAGTGAGACTATCTCAAAAAGACAAAAAAAAAAAAAAAAAGAGGAATGGTTGCTGGCCATGGTGACTCATGGCTGTGGTCACTGCGTGTTTGAGGCCAGCCTGGGCTACTTACTGAGTTCAAGACCAGCCTGAACTACACAGTGAGACCCTGTCCCAAAATAAATAAAAACAAATAAAAAACCTTTCATGTCTAATAATCATTAGGTACTGCAAACACGTACTAATAAAAGTCAAAACATAGTGAATGGAAAATTCCAGAAATAAACAATTAATAGGTAAGTGTTAAAAAAAAAACCTTTCATGTCTAAAAGGATGTGAATGAGTGGAAAACTAGAATTTCTTTAATGGGAATGCTAAGTAGTATATAAATATCTGTTTCCTAAAAGTTAAGTAGTAGGTTTATCAGAATCTTGGTAAAAATCTCAAAAGAATTTTTGAATGTATGACAAAAGAAAAACTCTAAACAGACAAAACAGAAAGCTCTGGGGAAGGACATGAAGGAGTAATATTAAGGAGGTGAAAAACATCTATCAATAGTAAAAACCTATAAAATAAAACCCATAAAATGAAATATTGAAGTTGTGACATCACAATAGGTTTTAAAATATAATACTACAAGGGCTGGGGATATAGCTCAGTGGAATAAGCGCTTGCCTAGCAAACGCAGGGTCCTGAGTTCGATCCCCAGTACCGAAAAAAAATAAAATAAAATAAAATAAAATATAATACTACAAAGGTCAGAAATATAACCTAATTTTCATAAGAATTTTAGTAAATTATGAAAATACGATTATATAATGAGGAAGATTTTGCAGTATATGGTGCAGGCCGGAAAAACTGACTGGAATTTGGGAGGGAATTTAGGAGGAATTGAGAGTCCCCGCTTTACACTATGTATTAAAATTAACTCCATTTGATTTGAATATTAAATATGTCTAAAACTATGAAGTCTGAAAAACAGTGTCTTTTGACGAGACAAAATGCCAGACAGCTCAAGTTAAAGAAGGAAAGGTTCATTTTGGCCCACAGTTTGTAGCAATCTCAATCCACATAAATGGCTGGCTCCAAAGCAGGGTGGCACAGCAAAGGGGCATCCAGAAAGAGAAACAGCCCACAGCAGGGCAGACAAAAGGCGGGGCATGGCGACAGCCAGCCTGCCTTTCCCTCTTACCCATCCAGGCTACCGGCCTTTGAGGAGCACAATCAAGAACTGTGCTAATTCAAATCAGTGGACTCATGTAATACCACGTACCCTTAATCCCAGTATCACACCACACATCCAGGTCATTCTGAAAAGCTGCAGCTAGGAGTGTGTGAGGCCTTCAGGGGACATCTAGACACAGCCATAATAAATAGGATTGACTATTTATCAAAACATCAGTGAAAAGGTGCTCTGTACTTAGAGCAATTGCATTACGACATAGAAAAGGCAGATGTTTCCAGGCATAGTAGCACTTGCCTGTAATCCCATGCACTTAGAGGCAGAAAAATTGCAAGGTCAAGGTCAGCCTGGGGAACTTAGCAAGGCTGTCTCAAAATAAAATTTTAAGAAAGGTGGGCTATGAATAAAGCCCAGAGCTGTGTGGGTTCCATGCCCAATATCACAGAAAAAAGAAAAAAACAGGAAAAAAAAAAAAGACTGAGTATTTGACTACTTTTTTTTCCCAGAAAGGGGGGTTCAATCCAAGGGTACTCTACAGATGAGGTATATCCATAGCCGCTTTAAAAAAAATTATTTTTTGTCTTTTTGAGTCAGGGTCTCGCTCTGCAGTTCATGCTGGCCTTGAGCTCACTTTGTAGCCCAGGCTGGCTTTGAAATCACAACTATCCTCCTGCCTCAGCCTCCCAAGTGCTGGGATTACAGACGTTTGTCACTATGCCCAGCCAACTACACAGCATTTTCTAAAACAGAAATTTTATAGGTAATATCATGCCAAAACTAAGGACGATGTATTAGAAGATATATTTATAATACATGTGACTGAAAAAGATTAACATCAAACAGTATATGCTTATAAGGATCAGGAAAAAGTAACAGTTCTACACTGTGCATGGGAATGTAAATTAAAATAGCCATGACAGAAGTCAGTAAGCAGTATTTCAAAAAACTTAACTAGAACTACCCTATGATCAGGCTACACCACTCCTTAGTATTTACCCAAAGGAGTTAACATCAGCAATATGATTCATAGTACTGTGGCACCACTCACAATAATCAAGATACAGAATTAGCCTAGTTATGTCAATAGATAAATGCATTTTAAAATGTGGCATATACACAACGGAATATTATTAGGCTGCAAAAAGAATAAAGTCATGCCATTTGCAGGAAAATGGATGGAACTGGATATTATCAGATTGAATAAGCCAGATTCAGAAAGACAAGTATATCGTATATTTTCCCTAATGTGTGGAATCTAGGAGAAAAAAATTGATGACGTGAAAGTAAAAGAGAGGCAGCACACACCTGTAATCCCAACAATTAAGAAGCTGAGGCAGGAGAATCGCTGTGAGTTCAAGGCCAGCCTGGGCTACATAGTGAGTTCAAGTCCAGCCTCAATTGCATAGCAAGACCTTGTCTCTAAAAAACAAAACAAACAACAACTGCCCCAAAAATTGAGGGGAGACTATTAGACAAGAGGCAGGGGAGCAAGGAAAAGCGTAGAGGGAGGAATCAGAGGATCATGGGGGATGAATCCAATCAAAATGTTAAACGAAAATGCCAAAATGAAACCCAATACAATGTAAAATTAATATGTACTAATGAAAAGTAATGTATATACGTGTTGGAGCTGGGCATGGTGCCACAGGACTATAATCCCGCACTGTGCGCGACTGAGGCAATAGGATCACGAGTTTGAACCCAGCCTGGGCAATTTAGGACTTTGCAAGACCTTGTCTCGAAATTAAAAAATAAAAAGTGCTGGAGATATAGCACAGTGTGAAAGCCCTGGGTTCAATCTCCAGGACAAGAAAAATTTTAACAAGAGAATAAAAATTAAACACATAAAAATAATCGGTGTTAGTAGTTATCAAAGAGAAGTGGATTGAAAGAGGCACATTATTTCTTTCACTAAATGAACTAAATCCAGTTAATTCAATAATATTTTACTACACTAAATCCCCCAGATTAAAACACAAACATCCAAATCTAGAACCACTAATATTGGCACCTATATTTATTACGGGTAGTATTATAAATTGATATAACTAATGAAGAAATAAGAATCCTAAAAATGTTTGTGCCCTTTGACCTGATAAATTTCTTAGAGAATTACTGAAGAGCAGAGCAGAAGCAGAGCAGACACTGCCAAAATCCATGGTTTGATTACGAGATGCCTCCTTGAATTAAGGCATCCTGGACCTCATTCCTGTACTGTGCTGTCCAGTCCAGTAGCCACTAGCCACATGCACCCATCCATTCTCTAACAGGCAACAAACTCCGTGAGAGAGACCTTGTCCGTGAGAGAGACCTTGTCCATCCTGTTCCCTGCAGTTTCCCAGATTCTGGGACAGCGCCTGGTGCGAGCAATGGGCTCAACAAAATATCGAAATCGAATGATTCCGCCAATCCTTCCCAGCTATGCTTCAAGCTTCCTTATCTTAAAGAAATTCTTGCCTCAGAGTATGCTTGCTATGTCTTCCCATAGAGTCTTGCTGCTTATCTAAAATGATGCACTTTCTACTTCAAGTACGAACTGCCTGACTCAAAAGCATTTCAAGGTAACCATTGTTAGTTTTTTATTTATTAGACATGTTGGTGATATATAATCACTACTTTCATTGTGGGTATTTGGTTTTATTTTTCAGATGGAGCCTCGCATATGTTGGCCTGAGCTAGCCTCAAACACCTGAGCTCAAGCAATTCTCCTGCGTAGCTGGGATTATAGGTGTCCACAACTACATCTAACTTAGGGGATTTAAAAAACATTCTCACATAAGAGGAAGTCCAGTTGGGGCACAATTCAGGATTGGTGAATTCAGTGACCTAAAAATGTTCCGAAGGAATCGTGTCTTTTCTGCCTTTTCTCTTGGCCACTCCGGACATGCCGGCTGTTGTCCTCAGTCTCCCCTTTGTGTCTTCAGGATGGAGATGGAACCTCAAATACTATGACCCCGCAGCACATCTCAAGTCCATTTCCTTTTAAAGACTTAGCGACTCCCAGAAGCCCCTTCTGCAGCGTTCTCACTTCTGTGCCATTGTCCAGAACTACGGCATTTGCTAGTCCCTAATCCAGCCCATTCCTAACCCTACTGCTGGCCAGAACTCAGAAGTTCCACGACTGGCTGAACCACTCGAGCTCCAGGTCCAATAAATAGAGCAGCTAAAAGTTAACAGTAAAGCATGAGGGGGGCAGGAGTTGAGGGGGGAGGCAGGAGGGACCAAGAAGACAAAGTAGTCTCAAAATTAGCCACTGAGGGTTTTTACAAGGCATAAAATCCTACTTGTAGCGGGTGTGGTGGCGCATGCCTGTAATCCCAGCACTCAGGAAGCTGAGGCAGGAAGGTTGTTGAGAGTTCGAGGCTAGCCTGCACTACAAAGTGAGCTCAAGGTCCGCCTGAACTGCATAGCAAGACCCTGTCTCAATAAGACAAAAAAACAAAAAAATCCTACTTCTCACAAATACAGTTCAACTCTCAGGCCTCTCATTAATCTTCCTCTGATTACCTTGGCCAGAAGTGGCCGCTCCCTCCTGCGAACTTAAAACCTTGGGTTCAACCTAAACACTTTAGTCACTGCTACTGTCCCTCTTTACATCATAAATCTTAACTCTCTCTTGCCTACTCTATCTTCAAAATATATTTAGAATCCAAGCTGTCCTCACCATCTTCAGTCCTATCGCTGAACCAAACCCACTTCCTTGCCCTCGGGATCACTGCTGCAGCCTACGCCATGGTCTCAGATGGCACCCAGAGCCCGTCCTCACAGAGGACCCTCCCAGGATGAAAGTCTGACCCCATCACCGCTCTGCTCACCCCTCAGCGGCTTCAGTGCAGAGTCCACAGTCCTGACCAAGGCCTGCCTGGACCTTGGCAACGATCACCTCGGACCTCACCTCCTGCATCTACCCTCTCGCTTACTACCCTCCACCAGGTATGAGGCCAACTCACTCCTCCTACACGCAAGCGCTTTCCCTCCTCTTGGCCTCTGCGCTTGCGGGTTTACCTTGCTTGGAAAATTCTTCCACTCACATGACTTGCTCCTTCTCTTTCTTCAGATTCTGACTCACACTCCACCTTCCCGATAGTTCTTCCCTGATCTCCCATCCAAGAAAAAAACCTCCCTCAGCCCTTCTCACTCTGTCCTGCTTCATTCACTATCTGTCAAAACCCTTGTCACAAGTGACAAAATAGATATACTCTGCCTTGTCTCATTAGGACACATAATCCAGCAAGCCAGGGGCTTTATCTGGTCTTCACTGGGTTAGTTTTAGGAGTTATAGCAAAATGTACCATGTAATGCATGCTCAGGATGCATCTGCTAAATAAGTGCACACGCCTTTCACCTCCTGCGCTGGCGTGGCCTGGCATGGCCTGCTCGTGTGGTCTCTAGCTGGTATCTCCGCCTGTGCACACATCCTGTCTCTACCTCGGAAACAGAGCTTCTTAAAGATCACGGCTGAGCCTTAACGAAGAGTCTTATGCACAGAGGGAGCTCCAGTGTTGGTTGTTGACATTTAGAAGGAAGATACATTGGGACGGCAGCAGCTGTTGTCACCTTACCTAACCATTCTTGGCAGGAACCTGGGAAATTGAAGTACAGGACAGGACAGTGTATTTAGGAGAGTGTGGTTTTTGGTATTCTGTCCTGGAGGAGGGACAAAGTTGTGTCCTTAAGCAACAGGAGGGAGGCACCTTCAACACAGAGGGGAGAACAGAGGGAACCTTTGCACCCCCACAATCTCCCCAGAGCCGAGCTTTTCACGTCTGTTTACAATCCAGCAGTTCCTTGCCGCTCTCATCAATTGGTGGCAAAGGTTACTGCTTAACAGATGCTGAACAGAAGCTCAGATCATGTGTCGTCATCGCTCAAATTTAGGAAGGAAATTCAGACTGACTTCAGGTCCTGCCCCTCCCAGAGCCAGCCTTGAAAACACAGGTGGAGGTCCCAAGAGAGGCCCTGAGCCCCAGGAGGCAACTCTGTGGCTCGCTCTCTCTCTCTTTCTCTCTCTGCAAAGTTCTCCCACACATATTCTAGCAGCAAGGCCACTCACCAGGCTCCAGGGAACCGGCCCACTTTCAAATGCCAATAGCATTCTACTTGCCAGAACAAAGGGACAAGCAAGGAGACTGAAGACGGTGCTTTAAACAGAAGAAAAAAAGATGTTATTGAATGTGTGCTAATCCAAAAAGGCCAACGCCAGGAATAACTGTGAGCATTGTCTCATGCAAGTGTGCACAAAAAAGCCCCAGGTGGAGGACGAGGCAGGAGCCGAGGTGGTCTGAGGACACACAGCGCGCATCCTGACAGGATGGCCCACAGGACAGAACTTATTTTAAGCAACCTTAAAAAAAAAACAGAAAACCTCATTTTAGCGGTGCGCAGGAAATGAAAAGCAGATGGGTTGGTCTGGAGCTTGTTTACACATTATCGGCCTCTATGAAGCTTAGTTAGGCCAAGTTAGGTCTAGAGAGATGGGGGTATTTTAGGTAAATATTGGACCGGCAGGATCTCCACTCTGGGCAAGCGGGAGCCCTTCTGAACCAGATCATCTGGCCCTGCAGAAGCAGGCGTTTAGGCCACAGGGCCCTTAGCTCCCCCGGTCAGTGCAGATCTGGTAGAATAAACAGTGATTTGATGTACGGTCCTGATCTGCTTGCACCTTTTTTTACTGATGCACATCTGCAGTACATAATGGTTCCATTCGTCACAGGGAACTGGTACTTGACATACCTTAATTCTTTTTAACCCTCCCTGCCCCTCCCTGCAGCTTTTGAACCCCTTCTACGTATATATGTTTGTACATGTTTGCAGTATATAATGATCACGTTCCCAGTAGGAACTTGGTTCAACTACGCAATGCATCATGGTTCTCCTTTAAAAAAGAAATCTTGTTTCTCTCCCCTTCCTCTGTCTTTGGTTCCCTTCCCACATGCTAAAGATCTCTCTCACTACTTCCAGTTGTCTTTTATTCTGTTCTTGATATTTTGGGTTTCTCACATTAGAGAAAATATGGGATATCTGTGTGTCTGCTTTATTTCACTTCACACTATGGTCTCAAGGTGCATCCACTATCCAGGCCTCCAAGTTAGGCCTGGAGAAAAGGGGTATTTTAGATAAGTATTGGACCAACAGGATCTCCACTGTGGGAGAGCAGGAGCCCTTCTGAGCCCTCAAGTTTATCCTTCTTTGTGGCAGGGTAGCACTAGATTATGTGTAAATACGACATCTTTATCCATTCATCTGTGACTGCTCAGATAGACCTCTTCCAAGATTTAGCTATTTTGAGTGGTGCTGCTATCCATGTGTGCATGCATGTATCCTTGTCCTATGATGTCTTTTAACTCTTTCAGGAAGATACCTAGAAGGGAATATAGCTGGGTCAAATGGAATTTCTGGTTTTAGTTTTTTGAGGAATCTCCATACTGATTTCCACAGTGGTCGCACTGGTTTAGATTCCCACTAGCAATGTGAAAGGGCTCCTCTTTCCTCCACAGCCTCGCCAGCACTTGTTATTATGTGATTTCTTGATGATGACCATTCTTTCTGGAGTAAGATGCAATCTCGGCGTTGTTTTACTTCACATTTCTCTACTTGCCAGTGATGTTAACATTTTTTTCATTTATTTATTGGCCATTTGTACTTCTTCTGAGAAGTGTCTATTCATTTCAGCCACCCATTTTTTTATTTGGATGTTTTAATGGGGGGGCTAATTTTTTTAATTCTTTATATATATTCTAGATATTAGTCCTTTGAGTAACAGCTAGTAATTTTTTCCCATCCTACAGTTGTTTCTTCACTCTGGTATTTCCTTTGCTATGCAGAATCTTTTTAATTTAATATGATCCTATTTGTTGATCCTTGATAAAACCCTGGAGAAAATAGGTATAGAAGAATGTTCTCTCAACCTGATAAAAGCTGTTTATGACAAAGCATATCATTATCTAATATCATCATATTAAATGGAAAGACATGGAAAACTCCCTCTAAAATCAGGAACGAGATGACAACAGGGTCCACTATCACCATTCCTGTTCAATATAGTTCTCAGAATAGTAGCCAGAACCATCAGGTGGGCCAGGGATACAGCTCAGTGGCACAGCACCTGCCTGGCAAGTGTGAGGTCCTGAGTTTAACTGCCTAGTACCAAAAAAAAAAAAAAAGCAGAACAATCAGGCAAGAGAAAGAAATTAAAGGTATATATATAGGAAAGGAAGAAATCAAATTACCATTTGTAGGTAACATGACCCACTACATAGACAACCCAAAAAATTCCACCAAAAGACTCCTAAAATTAATCACCAAATTCAGTAGCATAGCAACATACAAAGTCAACAAACACAGTACACACACACACACACACACACACACACACACACAGTGTTCCTGTATAGCAATTTTAAAAAACTTACCAAGAAAGAAATTAGAGAAATAATACCTTTCAAAATAGTATCAAGAAAAATGAAGTACTTAGGAATTAATCTAACCAAGGAAGTGAAAGACCTGTACAGTGAAAACTACAGTACTCTGAAAATGGAGATGGAAGAGGACATCAGAAAATGGAAAGATATCCTTAATCCTGGACAGGCAAAACCAATGTGGTCAAAATAGCCGTACTTCCACAACTGCTTCCCAGATTCATCAGGATCCCAGTCAAGGTACCCAACAGCATTCCTCAAAGAACCTGAGAAAACTGTTTGCTAAGGAAGGAGCTAAGTAAGGGACATTATACCTCTCTCACCTTCAAGTCGCACTCATGAGCAGTAAAGTGAAAACAGGGACCTGGACACTGAGACACTGGGACCCTAGGACACTGGGGTGACACATGAAATGTTCCAAGCATGAGGTGCTGAGATTTCTAGTGGGTTTGTGGGATCGCTGGGTCCCTTCCCCAGAGTTTCTACTCAATAGATCTGGGGTGGGACCAATCTACACATCGAAATCACCTGAAGTTAGTTGTCCTGGTGTGAGATTTGGCTATTGTTTAAAGCTCCCCAAGGGCTGGGAACGTAGATCAGTGGAAGAGCACTTGCTTAGCATGCCTAAGACCCTGGGTTCAATCCCCGGCATTGTCAAGAACAAAACAAAAAGCTGATAGCGAAGAGAACCATTGATCTAGTTTCCTTTCACCTGCAACCATCATGATTTCCACATCTTAACCAGTTTACCGTCACAACATGTCTTCAGGGTGATTCAGGACCAAGTGAGACCATGGGCCCTGACATGGACAAAAATACAGACTTCAGGTGAAAGGTTAAAATACTGCCTTTGAAACTGTAAAAAAAAAAAAAAATTCTATGAAAACACAGGCCATTACCCTTTTTGGTAATGTGTCCAGGAAATTGTACTTGTAACAACAGTTTGCAAGTTGCTGCTCTGAAACTGCAAAATTTAATAATCTCTAACAATTATCAAGCAGTTATTACATGTTAACTACTTTTTCAGTGTTTTCATTTAAAATTCATTTAATTCTTACAACTGAGTTAAATGTGGTTGTGGTGTTGGGACTGTTATCATTTAACAACAAGGAAACCAAGGTGCTGGGAGAAGAAATTTGTCCAAAACAAAACAGTAAGAGTCAGCTTTGTTGGTCTCAAGCTTTGATGTGCATCTGAATTACCTTAGGGTCTGTTCAAAACACAAATGCCAGGCTCCATCGGAGAACAATTGTATTGGGATCTCCTCGGAGCAGGTCTTTACCTAAACTATTGGTAACTGACTCCCGAAGAGTCAGTTGTTGGCTAAGATGTGAGACCTCTGTTGGGATTTTTTAAAAAGGCTTTGGAGTATCCTAGCTTCAATTCCATCTCTACCACTTGTAACTAGAATCTTTGGCCATTTTCTCTCTGAGCTTCATTTTTTCATCTGTAAACCAATGATCTGTACTTAATTCTAAGAATAGTTCTGAGGATTACACGGCTCTAAAGCCCTTAACACAGACAGAAGACAGAAACACCACACATACAGGGCATCTTTTTTTTTTTTTTTTTTTTTGTCTTTTTGAGACAGGGTCCCACTGTGCAGTTAAGGCTGGCCTTGAGTTCACTTTGTAGCCCAGGCTGGTCTCGAACTTGCAACAATCCTCCTGCCTCAGCCTCCCGAGTGCTGGGATTACAGACGTAGGCCACCACACCCGGCTCTACAGGAAATTTTAAAACATCAGTCAGGTCTTCCCTTCCGCCATCAGCACCACACCCTTCTGTGTAACCTCCTGTTCTGCAGTCTGAAGCATGCTTTGTCTCCAGGAGAAAGTGAGGTTATCATGGCTGGAAGGCCAAGGAAAGGAAAGTACTCCACTTCTGAGATTACTGAACACAAGACCTAGAGCTAAGAGAAAAAGATTTCTGAACATTCAGGAACTGTTCGCATCAAACAAGGTAGGCACAAATAAGACGGGCTCCTAACTCCTCCCCTCTGTTTCGTGTGGATTACCACCCCTCAGATACTACAGCAGGGCCGCCTAGGCTAGAGGGATGGGCAGTCTCCAGGAAAGTTCCCAGCCCCCTGTCATGTTGTAAGGATGAATCCCTTCAGCAGAGAGGCAGTTCTAGCTGGAGGGTACAACTCCAGATAAGCCTGAGGAAGTAAGACCAGAGGAGGCTGTGTCTGCTTCCATCTAGAGAGACGCTGTCCCCACGATGAGCTTAGGTCATGGTAACATGGGGTCAACAGAGCAGAGACAGGTGGTGGGGAAGAGCCACCCTAGCAGGCTGTGAGTGACTAGCTGGCCCCTCCCTACTCTCTGAGAAAGGTCAGAAGTTTGCTGAGAGGGAGAGCTGGCAGCCCACAGAAGCCATGTCAGGGAGGAACAAAGGTGGAAGGCAATGTAGGCAAGGAAGGGATTTCCCCCCACAAACCTTTAAATCAGCTGAATTTGGCAATAGATTAACAGGAGGAGAAGGCACACAGATTTACCGATGTACATAGGGGCATCACAGGACGGTGATTGCCCAGTAACCCAGTGAGAAGGGAAGGGAGCAGAATGAGAAAAAAAGCAGAAACAAGATATTACCTGTACAGGGACTGGGGGTATATCTCAGTGGAATAAGCACTTGCCTAGCAAGCACAAGGTCCTGAGTTCGATCCCCAGTACTGGCAAAACAAAAAAAGGTATAGCGTGTACAGGTACAAATTCCTTGTGATGAATGTGATCATTATGTGCACCTAAAATGGGCCAATAAAAACATTTTCTTTGAAAAACAATTTCTTACAGAGAATGTTATTATTATGCATATCTAAAATATACCAATAAAAAAATAGCCCAGTGAGGCTGAGATGCTTATATGCCTTTCTTCATAGGGAACAGGGAAACCAGGGAATGTAGCGGTAGCAAGTGTTGAGGGGGTAGTAAATGATTCTGGGGGGAATGGAAGGGGCCTGAGGTATAGCTTGTGATAAAGTCTGTCCAGGTACCGTGATATCCCTGCATCTTCCTATCTGTCCTACAATTTTAAGCTTCCCTGGCTAATGAGATTTTGGGGAAGAGGTCCAAGGCCATTGTATTTGTTTTGTAAAGAGCTTCCTTCTGTCAGATGAGCTTCATAGAGAATCCCTCCCTGAGCTGGGGGAGAGAGACCTGGGATGTGAGAATCCATCTCCAGCTTTGTACGTCATTTTCTGAGCGCCAACAGCGATACGGGCTGAGGAAAACTTATGGGCACGTGGCCACTGTGGAGAACAACACAATGCCATGCTGGAAGCCAGTGGGGAGGACCAAGGACAACACAGTGCAGTGACCCATTTGGGGAGCCACCAGCTCAAAGCACATGGTGCTACCTGAGTCCTGCCCCTTCCACCACAGCAACTCCTTCTCCAGGAGAACAAGGGAGAAAGGATGTAAATGAACCCCCTACGCAGTTGCTAGATTAATCTGAAATAAGAATTATGCTCTGTTTCAGAAAATCAAATATATATTTGTATATATCTAAGACTATCTTGTAAAATTGACGTCTGCTAATTATTAAAACTATCAAGTGTCCTAGAACTTAGCCAGATGTGGACCACAGCATGATTCCCTAAAAGCACAACAATCAATATGAAATTGATTTAACCAGCAGACAGCTTAGAAATGGCATCACACGTCCAAGGAGGAGATTTTGATTGCTTATTTTTGAATATTGGAAAATAAATACTAAAAATAAAATAAAGCAAGAGTGGAGCCCAGCATTATTGCAGCGCTGTCTGCGGAGAAAGACAGAGTCTGGTGGATGGGGCTGTTACTCCAGGTTCTGAGTAGTGACCCTGCAGCCAGACCCTGACTTCTCCTGTTCTGCTGAGGCCTGGACACTCACGAGGCTACTTGACGTGCTTTATTATCATTTGACATTCACCAGGCAGAAGCTTGACTTTCCAAACACCTAAAGGGGAGTGGTACAGGTCTAAGGGCTCTGATATTTAAAAAGGTGGCTTGACTTCTAAATCTACTCTTTGGTGTTCTGATTCATAAATCAGTCTCTGGACAGTCATCAGTAGAACCTCCTCTTCTATAGAGAAGGTTGCCAGATTTAGCAAATAAAAATACAAATATGACATGGGACATATGCTAATAAATTATTCACTGTTAACCCAAAGAATCAAGTTTAACCGGCCACCCTGGCTTGGTTTTGTGGGTTTCTGTGGTGCTGGGGTTGAATATAGAGCTGCATCCATGCTAGGCAGGTGCTGTCACAGTGAGCTCCATCCCAGCCTCACCCTGGGTTTTTCTGGCCAGCTCTACTATGGTCTGTGGGTGCCAGGTGGGCTGATAAACAGATGGCCTGCACCTGCAGGGCTGAAGGCCAAGCCTTGCCCCAAGATCATCTTCCCCACCTTCTCCAACAACCTGCTATCACTGAGGCCTGCCCTAGTAGTCAGCCCAGGGGATGTTACAGATCGCCTAGTCCTAGTCGTTCTCTCTCTCTGTCTCTCTGTCCCTCTATCTCTCTCTGTCTCTATCTGTCTGTCTGTGTGTGTCTCTCTCTCAGTAGTCTTGATTCATTCAAATCATTCTCTTAATCATACACAAAGTAAATAATCTCCTTCATTAAGCTTCCCAGGACTTTATCACCTATTAATTCCACTATCAATTTACAACTTGGACAATAAATGTATAAAATCAAGAACCACTTCTTGATGTTGTCCAAGGCAGTAATCAACATTGTCAATAACATTTATTATACTGTAAAGATTAGTTGTTTCCCTGAAGTCCATAGTTAAATATAAATTTTTACTAACTTCCAACAAGGAGCTTTCTGTTCCCTGCCCTGAGTCTTATCTGTTCCCTGATATTTGTCAAAATCACAACCCTAAGCTTTACCAAGCTTTGCATCCCCAGCCTCAGGATCCCCAGCCTTCAGCTCACCTTATGGAAAACAAACTAACGGACTTCCGCAGGGTCACTTCATGTGTACCTGGGAAACACCCAAGGCAGGAGAATCACCACAAGCAAAGCAGAGGTACAGGTCTGGTCGATGGTTCAGTGAGCCAGGAAAGATCTCTTTGCTCTTTTCCAAGCCAGTTCTCCTTTGCAGGATGAATGTATCACACCATGTCAGTATCTTTCAGCAGACTGTGGTTTTCTTTTGTCTTCTTCTAAAGAGATTTCAGCACATCAAAGGATAATATTGACTCTTTATCCCTGGACCAGATGGTGCTAAGTTCATGCCACTTGACTCAAGCCATCACCAACCTCCTCCGTTCCTCCATAAAGTGTCATTGTCACTAAGAACTAAAGCGTCTCCCTGGTGAGGTGTGATTCAGGTTATTCTAGAATTGTGGGTTTAATTCACTGCTGGCATTTCCGAAGTAGTTTAAGGTGAACATCTAAGACAAATGAGTCATCTTGGTCATTCTATTTCTTCACTTTCGCATTATTTTCTATCTTAAACATTTCAAGAGTGAGGATTAATGCTGGCAACAGGCAAGTCATCCTGTAAAACGTAGTGGGAAAATAATGGACTTCCATTTGGGGAGAAGTAAACAGAAGGAGGGAAAATATATGCCTGTTTATCTGTAGACACACAGCCCTGGCAGCTGAAGAATGGGTGAATAGTTCTAAGCCAGACTAGTTAGATTTAAAATCCAACCAACCACCAATTCGGTGTCTCTCAAGCTGTCAGCTAGAAGCAGAGAGAAGTAAAACATTAAATGGAGAGCTGTTTTAAGACACTAAGAAGATGCTATGTTCATCTCCACATTCTTTACCACAGCAAAGCTCTTTACGGGGTAGTGAGGGCTACCCTCAGACTCCGGGCTCCTTGGGGGTGCTGGGAGGACCCCTGCTCCTGCTGCAGTTAGGGGGATAGATGTAGGCAGGAAACCTCCCCAGATTAATCGCCAGGAAAATTTAGGGGGACGAGAATGCTAGAAGTAGGCAAAGGCATTCAGACCGAGACCAGGGCCATTGAGATTTATAAGGTTCCTTCCATAATGGGCACTTGACAGTCACAATAAACTAAGGTATCAGCTCAGTGTCTCTGCCCCTAGCTGCTACGCAAAACCATTATGAGATGCATCCAACCTACTTCTGTGTAAATGTGCTCCTCACGCCACAGAAGACATTTTGATAGCTAACATTAACATAGCATCCTATGGTCTGCAAAGTGCTCTTAGACACATGATTTGATTTGACACAAGCCTTATCAAATGTGCAGTTATCACGAGCCATCAAGTGGTAGCGGAGATAATAAAATTCTCCAAAACATAATTCAGTCAGGGAAACCTACTGTCTTAGTTACTTTCTCATTGTTGAGACACAATCTACCCAATATCCACAGCTTAAAGAAGGAGCGGTTCATTTTGTCTCACAGCTCAGTCCCTAGCCAGTCTGCTCCAAGGCAGAAATGGTATGGCAGAGGGGCATATGGGAGGAAAGACGCTCACGTTGTTGGTAGCTGGGAGCAGAGAGCAAAGAGGAAGAGCCAGAGACAAGAATGATCCATCCCAGGTCACCAACGGCACGTTCCGCTACTGAACTCTTTAGCTGATGAATCCCCAATGCATATAGTGCCTCATGAGCCAATCCTCTTCCCACTTGATCTTACAAAGAAATATTTAAAAAAAAATTTTAAATGCCAGGCACGGTGGTGCACGCCTATCATCCCAGCACTCTGGAGGCTGAGGTAGGAGAATCACCATGAGTTCAAGGCCAGCCTAGGCTACCTAAGCCAGTTCAAGGCCAGCCTTGCTAAGAATGACTTAGCAAGACCTTGTCTCAAAAACAAAACAAAACAAAGAAATATCAATTTATTTCATAACTGAAAGAAAAGCAAGGAGCACGATAGCTTCTACAGTGTGAATCTGTTTGTGCGAAAGAAATATGTGCAAAGCTATCTGTGCATATACGTGTACAGCTTTTTGTTGGGGATTGTTTTGCAGCGCTGGAGGTCAAACCCGGGGCCTCATGCATGACAGGCAAATGGTTTACTGCCAAGCCACACTCTCAACCCAAACACCTTTGTTTATCTACACTCACGCCAATGTATAGGTAGATGTGTAAGTATGTATATTCAAATGTGTAGTTTTAGAATGAATATTTTTTCCGTCCTCCTCTTTCTTCTTCTTCTCTTTCTCCTCCTTTCCTTCCTCTTTTTTTTCTCTTCAGTACTAGGCATCAAACCCAAGATCTTTACACTGAACTACATCCCCAGCCCTTTTTTATTTTGAACAGTCTTTCTAAATCATTACATTCCCTAGGCTGGGCTCAAACTTGTGATCCTCCTGGCTTGGCTTGCCAGAGTGCTAGGATTATAGGTATTCACCACAATGCCTAGTTTTAGTTTGCCATTTTAGCTGCTGGGATGGCATCCAGGGCCTCACGCTAGCACACACCCTTCAATGAGCTGTCCTCCCAGCTCTGAATGTTATTTTTTATTATTTATTTTACATATACTGGTAATACTAAATATTTTATAATGCAAATATTGCTATAAGGCATAATTAAGAAAAAACTCATCTGTGTCAGCCACTTTCCCACCTAGCTTTAGGGAAGAGAAGTCATTACTCTATTGTTACAAGGCCCTACACAAATCCTATACTGCCAGGGTGTGACTGGATAGCTACACTGTTGAAGAAGAAAACCTTTTGCTACTGAGAACAATTCAAACTCAGCCACAAATGACCCAGTCCATGTCTGAGTCAGCAGACCAAAAGAATAAGACTGAATATACCCTATGTCTGGCCACCTAATCATCTAGCCACGGGCTTGGACAAGTCAGGAGTAAAATAGAAATTATAGCAAGTCCTGTACCAACTACTGGAAGGTCCTCAGGGAATCTGAGCCAGGCATTTCTGAGTTCTGAAACTCGGCATTGTTTACTTTGTGTTCCCAGGCACAACCTTAAGATCTCTCCATTAAATGAGCCAACAATGCTGGCCACACAGGATTGTTTGATATAGACACCTCAAGTGTCAGACTATGGATATGATGCTAAATTGTCAGTGGTTAGCGCTAGACAGCTCACCAGGAAACCAATTAGACCTTGCTGGTAACCCATGCCTGCTGCAACAGATCCGATTTCTATTTCTTTGTGTATATGATAGGCTCATCCTGGGCATTTGCAAATATTAATAAATTGGGTATATTTTATTTATTAGTGTTATAGGCAGCTGAGCTAGACAGAAACATTATAGGCAGTCAGACAGGCCCGGGCCCTTGAAGGAGCCAACATAAAAAATAAGATACCTGTGGGCCAGACCTCAAGACAAAGGGGGCTCAACAAATGCAGCCACATACCCCCTGGGTGTAAATGTTGGGAATTGATAAGTAGCAACCACCTTCAAAAAGCCAGGAAGTCCTTGACCCCACCCCTTACAAGAAAAGCCCCACTCTGCGTTCAGGCCCACTTGCTACGTGACTCGCTTCCCCATTTGATCCCAGTTCACTCAGTCTTACCTGAATAATTATCCTTGCAGTCTTATTGGAGGACCGTAGTTTTGTCCATTTCCCCTACCTTGGACCCTCCTCACCTCATGGTTTTTCCCTATAAAAGTTTCTAGAAAAGACAGAGTCGGGGGGTAACCCACTCGGGCCCCCCTTCTGTCCCTCTCTTGGACAGAAGCTTTCTCTCAATAAATATATTCTGCTCTTAACCTTCGTTGTTCCTAAAATTCATTCTTCGGTTTTGGAGAACACGAACTCGTCTCAGATATCGTTCAGGTTGGGAGTTTTACTTTCCTGTATCAGTAGGAAGTAACACTTTGTCAATTCTTCCACAGACACATCAGCACAGCGGAGGTAGGGGTTCTGCACATAAAACCTACATCCCTTTAAAATGAAAGAGGCTTTGAGAGACACTCACAATACCTTTCTTTGACTTTATAGTTTACTTTAATTAGAAGTTCTCCATCCCTAAATTGCCCTTATACTTCCAAGGATCAAGAGTACCACAACTAGACAAGTGGACCTTGACAAACTTGTCAGGACTTTCTAAGTATTGGGGAATTTCCTTAGAAGAGAAAGAGAGCAGGGGAGTACATATGTGTGTGTTCTGGTGCTGGGGATGGAACCTGGGTGCTCTACCACGGATCTACATCCCCGACACTTCTTATTTTTCATTTTTATTTACAGAGTCTTTACAGAGCTAAATTGTCCAGGCTGGCCTTGAAATTGTGATCCTCCTGCCTCAGCCTCCTAGGTAGCTGGGATCACAGGTGTGAGCCATGGTGTCCAGCTGAAAAAGAGGTTTCCCATGCAAAGAGATGCAGTTTACCAGACGTTTTGCAGCCTCTTTGGTCCTCCTTTTGTTCATCTGTATGAAAAAGAAGAGCAGATTGCTGATTTCCTTGGAGTCCTGCATAATATGTGTAAGAGCCTCCCTTTCAAATCTTCCTCCTGTAGTAGCCACCACCTCTTACCTGGAGCATTGCAATGGCTTTCAGCCTTGCTCCTCCCAAACCACACTCACATGACTTGCAAATGACCCTCCTGCAGCGCAGCTCCGTCTCAGATGTTTTCCTCCCAGGAGCACCCTCCCCGCCAGATCTGCCTCACAACCCTCCCTTCAGTGGTTAGCACCAGCGTGCCTTCTCCAAAGGGCAGGGAGCCGCCTCTGCTCTGAGCCCCAGCAGGACCGATGAGATGCTTCTCTCAGCCTCTGTCAGTGTCCTAATCGTTATTTTCTAAAGAGAGGCTGCTTTTCCACTCCGGAAAGGATTCTGTATCGGTGGCAGCACTGGTGCAGGTGAAAGTAGAAAAGGGGCCATTTATGCAGCCGCCTTTTTTCCCTGGGTCCTGAGGAAGGGGGGATATTGGGGCCCTCAGGTTATGTCAGAGGGGGGAGCCCCTTGTTGCTCTTCCTTTGCATAGGTCAAGTTGAGAGGGACTTTTCTGGAGAGGGAAAAATACTTTGGGGTTCAGGTACCAGGTATTAGGAGCCTATACTTAGGGCAACAATGAAACGCAGGCAAGAGGGCTTCAGGTCTGCTAATCCTGGGGCAGCAAAGGTGAGGAGCACCTCCTCCCGGGGAGTCAGCCGCAGGGAACCGGAAAGCAGAGCTCCTAGGAGCATTCATCAGACAGTCCTATCTGCCGTGCTACACTTTCTCCGTATATCCTCCAACCCTACCTAAGAAGCTAGCAATAAAAGGCACTCAAACAATTGTCATGTTTGCTCATTTATTTACTTATTTATTTGCTGCTGTTGTCACTGCGTTTGTTCACGATGAGGCCTTGTCCTATTGCCCAGATTGGCCTCCAGCTCCTGGGCTCCAGTGACCCTCCTGCTCCCGAGTAGCTGGCACAACAGGTAGTCAGCCTTGGTGCAGCTTGCTGAAGTTGTGCTGCACGCAAGTAACTCGTCATATGCGTCACCAGTCCTCACAATGGCAATGCAACATATGGAGGTTTAATTTCATTTTAGAACCAAGGAAACAAGAGCTAGAGAAGTCAGTACGCACTTGGAATCCGACTCCAAAGCCAGAGCTCCTTCTCCACAGCTGCGTAGCCGCTCGGTATGAAGGTCTCCCAGCTTGCCATCCCTCACGTATGCATCATAGTCCACCTTCATCTCAGTCTCCTCCCCCGCGCCCATCCCCCGTTCTCAGGGGTCCGCAGGCGGCAACTCCTCACTCCTAACAACCCAACCGTGGCTTGAGCGCTCTCCTGCTGAAAGGTGCCTTCCAGTGAGTCCTCCTGACTCCTCTGCATTGTCGCAAACTGGCTTGGATTTTATCTTCTCCTTCCACCCAGGGTAGTCTGCTCTCCAACTTCAAATCCAGGTGTAGTTAAAAAGCAGTGGTCAACTGCTATTAGTAAAAGCTCCAGGTGAGCAAAGCAAAAGGTAAGTTAGAGCTGGGCACCCTGACACAAGCCTGTGATCTTGGCTACTCAGAAGGCTGAGGCAGGATGATCTTAAGTTTGAGGCCAGCCTGGACAAAATAAGACCCTTTGTCAAAATGAATAGAAAGGGGTAGGGATGTAGCTCAGTGTTAGAGCACCCCTGGGTTCAAGTCCCGATACTGAAAGAAAAGAGAAAAAGGTAAATTAGGAGCAGGTACTGCAAGAAGGAGAAAGAGGAACCTACCTGGGTTTCTTGGCAGGGCCCTTGGGGACAGAATGATCCAAGGTCACTCAAGCATGGGCGCCTTTTGACTCAGCAAGATGCCCAGGAAACAACTGAAAGCATGATGGTTCTGGCAGGGGAAGTTGTTATATTCCCCGAGGACTTGCACAATCACCATCCTTCCCCTCCTCCTCATCAAAAACATTTATTAAACAGCCTAATTATTAAACAAGGCAGGTGGAGGAGAAGTGGGAATTGGAGGATGGAATCGAGCTTTTTAGAAAGCCAGAAAAATGACTCAGTGTGTATAACACCTCGTTTGGAGCACAAAGTGAATGTTGCCGGTCCAGCCAGGTGCATTGTTAAACCTGTAGAGGCGAGATAGGAAAACAGACCATTTTTTTTCCTCTTGCAGTCACAAATGCTGTGAGCTCAGAACTGATCTGGCAAGCCTCTAGAATAAATCCCTGGGATTTATTCTCCCAGTAAGGCCAGAGAACTGACAAAGTCACAAGCAGGAGTAATATCTGTTCAAGTCAACATTTAGAATATACAGGAAGGCATTTTATTAGCAAATCAACTAGACTATAGAGACCTCAGGTTTAAAAAAAAAACGTAGTACTGTCCTCATTTTTTAACCTAAGGCTGGAGCTTGGGGTCCAGCAAGGAGCAGATACTCAGGAAGTGATTGCTAGAGTGAGACTGAAGGCCGGAGCGGAGCCTCGTACAACACACATTGCACTCAGGGCCCAGCACTAAGGGAACGAGACCGTGGGCATTAACTAGGGAGAAATGCAGCTTTGGATGTGCCTGGGAAGAAAGCATGTGCCTTTGCAAGCAGTGACGCTGTTCCCCCAGTGATTTACACGGGTGTGTTCTCATCCTCCTTTCCCAGTACGATTCCAGAGGTTCTGGACCAGGAATACGACTGTGGTAGGGCAATTGCCTAACATGTGCAAGGCCCTGGGTTTGATCTCCAGTACTGCAAATAGAAAGGAAATGGGAGCAGGGGTGGGGGGGGAAGCTTTTGCTAAACTAGTCCAGTGGGAGACGTTGCACTGGTTTTTCTTCACCATGAAGTGCCAGGCAAGCCGGAACCTCTAGCGTTGTCCAGACACTTTCTGTTTCCCTCGGGCCCGGCTCCTGAGATGTCTCTGGAGTCTATGTTCCGCCAGTTCCCCCAGCCCGCTCCCTTCTCTCTTCTCTGTGTTCTTGGACCCCCCTGGCTCAGCAGCTGCCTCCCTCTACCAGTCCAGCACATCTCGTCTTTCTCAAGGTCACACGTTTACATAGAAGTACTTCTGCAAGGCGAGGTTGCAGCTCCCCGGCAGAGCACTTGGCCAGCCTGAGCCAGGCCCCAGGCTGGGTCCCTCGCACAGAGGCAGGGCTGGGGACACATCTGGAGCAGGTGGTGGCCAAGGCGATATACAGTGTGAGGGGGACTGAGGTGGGTACAAAGAGAGGCAGGAGCCTTACAGCCGAACAGTCCCTAGTGTGGACAGGGTGGGGGGCCCCAGGCTTTGTTCCCCACTCACCAACCGACACAGGGACAGGCCACATGGGCCACGAGCAAGGTGCTCCCTTACAAATGCACACAAGCTACCTGCTTCACAGCTGAGAAACTGAAACTCGGAAGTTAGGAGACTTCCTGACCACCCCCGCCAGGCGGAGCCGGCCGCCTCTCCTCCCAGCTTCTCTCCTGGGACCTCCGCCTTGGTGTTTATCACACTGTGAGATATTTACTGATACCTCCGTGCCCTCAATTTCCTGTGCACCGCCTGGGGGCAGGAACTGTGTCTCTCATCTTTCTGCTTCTCAAGGTTAAACCCTTTCAGAAATACCTGCCGGACAGTGACTTGCCCAAAAGCACTGGGTGCACACGTGGCAGGGGCGGGACCAGAACAGAGACCAGTGGCTCTGCGTTGCACCAGGACACCTCCTGTCAGGCCTCTCCCTTTGCTCCACTGTCCTGGAAGGAAGTGGTCTGTGGACCTCAAAAGGTGTGAATCGCGCATTTGGTGGGTTTATGAACTATGGGAAGAGTTTTTTAAACAGAAGCTGTTTGGTCTGGGTGTGTAGCTCAGTGGCCCGTATGTGCTGAGCAGTCATGAGATCCAGGGTTCAACCTCAGTGCACCTCATGTGCGCGCGCACAGAGACAAAACCAACAACCTTTTCTTCTCTCTTGCTGTTGTCAGGAGCACAAGGCTGACACTCAAAGCCGAGCGAGCTGGTGTCACACCTATAACCCTGGACCCTGAAATAGCCAAACGGACCTCTCTTCATACAGGGCCTCCACCGAGGGATGAGAAGGTGGAAATATCCAGGATGGGCCTGGTAAGTGCAAGGTCCTGAGTTTGATTCCAAGTAGAAAAGAAAGAAATATCCAGGATAGCTCGTTGCTCCTCTCTCACCCTCCCGTCAGGTATCAGCAAACTCAGTGAAGTAATTTGGGAATTCTCAGCTGAGTGAAAAAGCCACCACCCTATCTGTCAGTGTTCAGTATATATATGAAAACAAGCACAAATTATTATGTACATTGTGTTTTATAAGTTTTTTTTGAGACAAGGTCTTGCTATGTAGTTCAGGCTGGTCTTTAACTCACCATGTAGCCCAGGCTGGCCTCAAATGCATGGCAATCCTCCTGCCTCAGCCTCCTGAGTGCTGGGATTATAGGGGTGCACTGCCACACCCAGCTGTTTTCTTTTCTTTTCTTTTCGTGGTGCTGGTGAGCACACAGAGGGCCTTGAGTGTGCTATATGACCTACCACTAAATTATATCCCAGCCCTGGGCTTCTAACTCTAAATCATTTATACTCATATTGTGAAGTTCTGTGTTCCCCTCATTTTAACTGGACAAATTTCTAGAAATCTCCAAAAAGCATGGACATTCGTCTTCAGAAGTTTGGGGAACAGTGCAAGGCCCTGGGTTTGACGTGCATGTTTGGGAATGGTGTGGATATTTCAAAGGGGAAAAAAAGAAAACTTCACTTTCATCGTTGCCAAACCATATAAAGGTGACTCTCGGATCAGTAAGGAGAGTATATGAATTAATAAAGATTTTTTTAAGACAAGGTCTCCCTATGGAGCCCAGGCTAGCCTCAAACTCACAGCAATCCTCCTGCTTCAGCCTCCTGAATGCTGGGATTACAGGCACGTGCTGCTATGCCTGCTGTGTAGAAGGCACTTGGCAAAAATGTGTTGAATGACTGAAGTGATAAAAATATTTTCACCTTCCTTCCGTCCTTTCTTTTTGTATTAGATTAAACTTGACCTTAAACTCTACCACTGAGCTACACACCCACCTTTTTTTTTCCAGCTCTAAGGTTGGAACCCAAGACTTCCAGCCCCTCTTTTAATTTCAAAAGCACACTTCAGGCTTGCTGTAAAACTAAGCAAAACTCAGAATATAAAAACTGAAAATTCACCTTTTCCTTCATCCTCTCCTCTTCAGCGGCAACTAACACAGCAAGCAGAAACACCAAAACAACACCCAGGATTTGGAGGCAGATTTATTTTCACTGATGGGCACTGAATATTGGGCCCTGATCTCTGCTGGTGTAGGGCTTACCTGGGATAAACGAGGAGGAAGTACAGAAGCGGAATGGCTTGTCAGTTGGGGATTGGTTTATACAATGTGCATCATAGGAACCATCTGGGCATCACAGTGACCAGCCGTTCCTAAGAGACAAAGCAACCGGAACTGGAACAGGAACTATGACCTGGGCAGCCAAGAAACTGAAGTATACTGGCCAGGGGCCCTGTGTTGTTACACAACCACTAGGGACAATCTGCTGTACAGTTCTGTTACAAAAGTCGAGGCGTTTGGCAGGTATTTATTTGTTCCTTGTTTCCTATTGTATCTAGATGCCTTGTCCCTTTTAATGGCATCCATGGATCTGTTAGCATCTTCACACGCTGAAGGCTGACTTCTGATGGCCAGTGCCTCCAGGTTGCCGGACAATCCATCCAGCCTCTGAAACCAGTTGGCCCAAGGGTAATTGACCGGAATAACAATGAATTAACATCCCTCTGGGAGACAGCTTTTAACCAGTGACTCAGAAATGTAAACGTGCCAGACGTGGTGATGTACACCTATAATCCCAGAACTTGCAAGGCTGAGGCAGGAGGATTGCTATGAGTTCATGGCCAGCCTGAGCTACGTAGTGAATTCAAGGCCAGCCTGAACTACATAGTGATACTCTTAAAAAACAAGCAAACAAACAAAAACATAGAAATATAAACTAGGTGCTGTGTTACATGACTGTAACCCCAGCTACTCAGGAGGTTGAGGCGTGAGGATCACAAATTTGAGCCCAACCTGGGCAATTTAGGAAGCTGTCTCAAAATAAACTTAAAAAGGTGTTTTGGGGGCTGGGGATATAGTTCAGTGGAATAAGCACCTGCCTAGCAAGTGCAGGGTCCTGAGTTTGATCCCCAGTACCGCCAAAAAAAAAAAAGGTGTTTTGGGGCTGAAGACATAGCCCTCAAAGAATTTTGTTCCTTTTGGCAGGGGGTGGGGGCAGAGTTTTGCTATGTGGTTCAGGCCTTGAACTCGTGATCTTCATGCCTCAGCCTCCCCAGTGCTGTGATCACAGGCCTGCATCACCATACCCAGCAGGTTTTTTCACCTTGGAAAAGTCCCTTTCCAAGACCTTTATATCTGGGCGTGGTGGCACATGCCTGTAATTCCAGTACTCAGGAGGCTGAGGCAGGAGGATCACTGTGAGTTCAAGACCAGCCTGGGCTACAAAGTGAGCTCAAGTCCAGCCTGAACTGCATAGTGAGACCCTGTCTCAAAAAGACAAAAAAACAAAAACGAAAACAAAATAAGACTTTTATATACACAAGCATATTTCTATCTAAGGGAAGTTTACAAAGTGCTCTCTGTATGTTTAAAAATAAGATTCAGGAGTTTAAATACTCTACTTCTCAAGCCCTTGGCTAAGGTGACTTGAAGCCATATGCTTTGAGCTGTTTTCAGTTTCCCTGAGAGATTACACTCTCATTGTTCTAGTTTACAGCTTAGTCACACACCCTTTATTGGCCGTCAACTCCTTCTTGTGTCACTTCCCATTTGTTCTTCCCTACATGCACCTCGCACGGGGCCCAGTCACAAGGGCTGCTCTGGGGAGCGCGTAAACTCAGACAGCACAGACCTCCTCTAGTTTGTTTCATTATTTTCTTATTAATGGCCAGTTAGTGGTCTGCGGGGTTCTTTTTAGTGCTGGCAATTGAGACCAGGCCTCGTGTATGGTAAGCCTGTATTCTACCACTGAGCTCCACCCCTGGCCTGGTGATTTTTGATAGAAATAAGACGTCAATACAATCTTTACCCATGTGGTTTAAAAACCTGCATATATTCCTGAATTACAAATCCTGGGTCAAAGAACCTTCATATTAGGTTTTTAGAGACTATTGCCAGGCCAGCCCCGCGGGTGGCTTTAATATTAACGTGCTTACCAACAGTTTATTGCTGTGCCCTTTGACCCCTTCTCTCGCCAACACTGCATATCACAGGCATTTTCATTTTTTGCTGATCAGTTAGACAGATGCATAAGTATTCCACAGGCTTGTTGTATTACATTGTAGTTTGCATTTCTTAGATGAACTGGGATAAACACTGCAGCCTTTCCGGTGGTTAGGGTTGGTGGGAAGAAAGTGCACACGTGCACAAGCATACCCAGTGAAGAAAAATGTTGGCTCTGGATTTAACAGCTGGCAATATACAGTCTCAGCAGCAGTGAGCTGGTTGCACAGAGCAAAGGTGAATATGTGCATGCAGCCTCCCTGCGCACCAGGCCTCAGTAGGGGACGGGGTGCACACAGGGAAAAGCCCAATCCTCCCTATGCCTTAACGTTACTATACTTAGGGCTAGCTGTGTCTCTCTCTTTTTATTTTTTAAGACAAGGTCTTGCGATGCAGACCAAAATGGCCTGGAATTCCAGATCCTTCTGTTTCAGCCTCCCGAGAGCTGTGATCACAGGCACACACTACCATGCCCTGCAGGTTTCTCACCTTTTCCTAAGACCTAACTGCACACAAGCCATATTTTTATCCGAGGAAGACTGGGAACCCAGCACTCTCTGGATTCTAAAAACAAATTTAACAGGGACAGGTGTTGCTAAACAATAGGTTTACCTGTTCTTTTCCAATTTTCTGGAAAGTCTGTTTCCTTGAAAACTATTCCTTTGTTATGCATTTAAATGAGATGGTTCTGAGGTTGAGTGTAGTTTCAAAATCACAAGCAAAATTTATTTTTCTAAAATCATCTGTTCATATGCTCAATGAATTTTTTTTTCTTTTTTTTGAGACAGGGTCTCACTATGTATTTCGGGCTGGCTTGAATTTACTAGGTAACCCAAGCTGGCCTTGAACTCACAGGGATCTTCTTAGCCGCCTGACTGCTAAGATTAATACCACCAATCTTGGCTTGAAATTTTGTATTTTTGACGTGATTGGCCAGTTCATATACAATATTTTGTCCATTTTTAATTGAATTATCTTTTTTTTAATTATTTGAAAAAGTTTACATATTTTGTGTTTGTTTGTTTTGAAGCAGGATCTCACTATGTACCTTAGGCTGGCCTTGAACTTGCTGTGTAATCTAGACTCAAACTCAAGATCCTCCTATCTCAGCCTCCCAAGGTCTGGATCACAGGATTTTGCCACCAGGCCCAGCCCAACAGTGTAGATAGTAACACTCTGCTTGTTATATATGCTGCCCACAGTCTCTCGGTCTCTTGCTTATCACTGACCTTTGTTCATCGTTAGTCATAAGGCTATAAAGTAATATCTTACTGTTCTTTCCAGCTGTTTTGGGGGGAGGCAATGCTGAGCAGCTGAACCTGGCCCCCCACATGTCCTAGGCAAGCATCTACCAGAGGCCACTTTTTAAAAATTTTATATCTTTAATGCATCCAAAATTTATTTTTGTGATGTGAAAAAGAAATCAACCCAGGGAAATCAATCATTTTTGCCGCTGCTGTAAGACAGCTGTTTTCCGTTTCATTTTCTGAATGGTCATCACCGGTATAGAGACCCCATCTGCACTTTGAAGTTCCAATTTCACCACCTCCCACTGGCATCTCAGCAGGACTACCTCTGTGTGTTGAAGGAAAACCCTCCCAGACGGGTCAGCGTGCCTGCTGTGCAGCCGCGAAGCAACTACCTCTTGGCCTTTGTTCCCTCATCTTTTAAATGGGGTCGTTGGACCAAATTACCAAGGTTTATTCCTGAATTAATAATGCTAAGGTTTTAAATGACTTCATCCTTTCTGGCCAAAAGGTAGTTCAATTTCGAAAAGGAACAAAACTGAATCCTGGATCTCTAGTTGCTAAAGGGCACTGAACATTTGACAATGATACCAGTGGTGGTGCAGGTTAGCTTCTCCTGCTCTCGAGTTCACTAGCTGGGCCTTGCACCTCTGACTGGTGCACTGGCAGCGCAGAGCCGGGGCAGCCATTCAGCTCTTACCGATGGCTTGCTATGGAAAAAGGGCTTCTTTCCACAGAAAGGGCAAAGGGAGGCAGTGGTGGTCTCCAGCTTCGGGAAACTCCTTTTAATGACCTGGCATTAGAGAGCTTGCCAGGACACTGTGTCAGTCCGCCCTTGACCAAAAAGTCCTGCCGTGTATGAGCCCATATGAGCCCATATGCCTGGTGCTGTCTTCTAAGCATTCTCAATCATATATTCAGAGAGAAACTTAACTACCCCAAAGAATCACAGGGATTCACTGGGTACCTGATAATGTACAATTACTTTTTATCATTTACTTCAAAATATTTCAACACAGTGTGATACCTACACCGTCTACCCCCGAGAAGCTGTTATTTAATATTTGGAGTCCCCTAAAAGGCATGAACACTTCAGAGATTAATGGAAGCGGAAAGACTCTAAGCAGAACTCTAGGCAAAAAAAGATCTAAGCAAAGTGATACCGCCCTGACTTCAGCTGTCTTTATTGCACATTAACACCAGAGGGCTTGTTCATTAGCATAGAGCATTCCATATTACTTTCAACTGGTAAAATGAGTTGTGTTCAAGACCCGTGCATTGGTTGGAAATCCCGCAAAGGAAGCCTCCACTTTGCCCAAACTCTCATCTACCTCCATACCCTTCCAGGTGGCCTAAGCCCAGGACTCAGGATTCAGCCAGGACCGGTGCAAGCCACCTGCAAAGAACTCTACCACCTGGCCCCAGCTAGAAATTTGTTTTAATCCTGCACGTTCTCCTAGCAGGTCTAACAGCAGGTCTAATGTGGAAGCAGTCATGAGCATAAACAATATTTCAAACTAACATCAACAGAAAAATGATAGGTAATATCTATGATTTCTACTGGTGACAAAGTCACCAGTTCTGCTACTATTGCAATTTATTGCTTACATCATTGTTAAGGGAAATGCTAAATTTCATCCAGAGGTAAGTAAAAAAAATTTTTTTTTTAAATTCAAGAACTTAGAACCTATAAATTTTATTCCCTCCCTCTTGCTAAAAATACCTGAGCATCACACAGTGAATGGCTGTAAAGAAGCCATTCAGAAAGCTTGTACTGCCCATCATGAAGGTGCCCATCACGGGAGCATCAACCTTCTAGCCAAGGGAATCTTTCTTGGGAATCTCAGAGCAGTCTGCAGGGATGGACTCTACCCAACTCTCTGTTGCTTGTGCCCAAGGACCCCATAAAGCCTCTGTCACAGCAGTTCTTCCATCTAAGCTGAGATGGCCAAGAATAAAGGCAGTCAGCGCAGTATCAGCCTGTCATAGGCCAAATCCTTTCTTGAGAAATCCAGGTTTTCCTCAGGAAACAGCAGAGATCCGTATGATTCCAGCACGGACGCACCTGCTCACCTTGCCCCCTGAAAGCTCACACTTCTCTTCCAGCCACCATGCATTTATATTTGCATAATAAAATGAGCCCTTGCCCTGGTTTTCCCAGACCACAGTAAACTGCTCTAAAGCTTATCCATGTCCTGCCTCTGGCAAAACCCAAGATTCACTTCTGGACTCAAAAAAACCTACATTGGCCAGGGATATAGCTCAGCAGCACAGTGCCTGCCTGGCAAGCATGAGGTCATGAGTTCAGTTCCTGGTACCAAAAAACTATATTGATCATTGATCCCCCCCCCCCCGCACATTTGTGTTTTCTGTTCCCCTTAATAAGATTTCAGAGGTCTCCAGGTCAAAACTTGGTCCCTGACCAAACTTCCTGGGCTCAGTCCTCCAAGCAGTGGCTGAAGCAGTTAGCCAGCCCTGTGAGGCCTGAGGAGATTGCCACTCCCCTGGTCCTGGAGGCTGCTTTCACAACAGGAAGCTGTCGCTCCAGCGGTCTATCCTGGCTGGGGAGCTGGTGGAGGACAGGGCCAGGGAACAAGAAAACCAGAACGGCCTGCTGCAGGTCCAGCTCTTTGTTCTCTTACAGTCAGCGGACTGTTTAGTTAGGTACCCGGACAACATAGTCAGGAGAGGAGTCTGGAGTCCATAGCATGCGGCCGCCCAGCGCGGGAAGCTGCACAAGCGCTGGAGGGCAGGGAGGAACCGGGCAGGCTCTCTTTCCTCCCAGCCCCTGGAAGTGCTCAGTTCACCAGGGTGTGGGGTGCTGGGCTGGAGTTGGGAGCGGCAGCAAAGCAAGCCTGGCCGCCCGGGGCCCTGCACACAGCCAGGCCGCCCGCTTCTCAGTTCATCCCCGCTTGGGCTGGCGGAGAAGGTCCATTGTCTGTATCAGTTGGCCTCGCTCCAACGTGGCATGGGCAGGGGAGGGAGCTCTTTGCAGAAGAGCGTCCTTCTCTCCTAGATCCACAGGCTCACCTTCCCAGCCTCACTGGAGCCCTGGATTTCTCTGTTTGTTTGTTTGTTTGTTTATTTTGGATTGGAGTCTCGCCGTGTTTTGTTTTCCTTTGTTGTTATGTTGTTCTTGGAACCCCCCTGCCTCAGCACGGTGGGCAAACGCTGAGCCACACCGCCCCGCAGGCCTGGCATCTTTAGTGACTGTCCCCCTCCCCGCCCCGGCCCGGCCTCCTGAGGAGCTAGGACTAGAGGTGTGCACACCCCCCTGCCCCCAGCCTGAGTTCTTCCCTGATTTGTCCAGATTCATAAGCTTGCCCTGTGATTGTCCCCTGGTCCCAGCAGGGTTGAGCTTCCAGGGCCTCCTACTTAGCATCCTTAGGGAAAGGCTAAAGTGTCAGCGACCCAACCTGGGTGACGAGAAGTAAAGAGAAGCCAAAATTAACCTGTATTCAAACAAATGATTCCATCTATAGAACCTCATTTGTTTCCCTCTGTGCAGCTGGCTGTTAGCTGGTACCTGGGAGTGAGAAACAATCCTTCTCTCTCTTCTTCCTCCCTCCCTCCCTCCCTCCCTTCCTTCCTTTCTCTCTCTCTCTCTCTCTCTCTCTCTCTCTCTCTCTCTCTCTCTCTCTCTCTCTCATCTCTCTCTCTCTCCCCTTCCAGTAGTGCAAATTGAATTGAGGGCCTGACACATGCCACACAAGCTCTCTATCACTATGTCCCAGCTTCATTTATTTATTTAGACAGAGCCTTGCTGAATCTCACAAGCCGGCCTTGAATTTGCTATCCTCCTGCCTCAGCCTCCATAGAGAGCTGGGATTACAGGTGTAAGCCAACACGTCTGGTTCTGGCCCTTTTTTCTTAAGCCCTTTCCTTATCTCCAGGAAATGACCAGCTCATTATGTACAGCTCAAGTGCATGTTAGCGGCCGCCCCAGCAAGCAGCCAACTCCTTGTACTTCCTGCTTTGGGTTCTACTAAAATACCCAAAGGGTTGTTCATCTAGACACTCCCTGTCTGGGCCTTGAAGGTTCCTAACTCGGAGGCTATTTCCAGGCCTGAGCCCCGAGAGCCCGCAAGCTCCCTGCCTCCGCATTATGAGCATCCACAGTATCAGTTTGCCTCCGAAGACAAACACTTCCAGCTCATTCAAGGGTTGCATATTCAACCACTACTGACTTGCAAGTCAAGTACCCACTGTGCATTTTGTCAAAAGAGCCCTGTCTGTCCAACTTTCCAGCTGTGGGAGTGTGGCTAAGTCACTTAAATTCTCTGAGCCTCGGAGGGGAGGCGATAATAGTGACACTAACTTAGGTCTGCAGAGCTTACACCGAGGAGTGTTTTGTAAATACTCCTTAGCAGGCATCAAATGCTTGTTTCAATGCTAGGCAGCAGAGCTTCGGATACTTACCAGAAGCTTGTCAGAATTTTCTGTAGGACCCAAGAACATAGGTGTCTGCCCTGGCAATGAGGACAGCCCTAGCCCCATAATAAGACAAAAGTGGGTGCTGCACATGTGTCGTCTGAGGAGTCAAACACCTCAACGACATTTTCAAACCACCAAACAGCCCCAATTCCAGGAACACAATAAATCGCAGGAAAACATTTGCCCATTTCCTCGTAGCTCGCCAGGGTGTGAATCCTGGTCGAGAGGCTTTAAAACCTAAGCACTCTGAAAGACTGAGCCACAAGGGTAGAAAGTTGGAGCCACGCCTGTGCAATTGAGCAAGAACCTGTCTCAAAATAACAAATAAAAAGGGCTGGGGATGTAGCTCAGTGTGAAGATCCTGGGTTCAATCCCCAGTGCCACAAAACACACATATGCACACAAAGATCCAGGCAAAATCTACACCTGCCTCACAGATGAGCTGAGTTGGCAGAACTGCCCACAACTCTAGCTGTGGTTGTCCAGGAATAACACCACAGAAAACCACCCCGGTTTCGGTCTGAATGAATTCCTCCCTGGTCTCTCCCACCCCAGGGCCTTTTGCCATCTCTTTAGCCCTTGAGTCCTTCAGAAGTGAGGATGTCCACACAAGCTGAACCTTCAGGCTGTCACAGAGGTGACTGCTAAACTGCAGCCCAGACTCCTACTTACTGGTGCACGTTTCTTTGCTCTGACAATTGTCGGAGCGTTTCAATGCCTGGCTGGCCCTGCTGCAGGTTGTTGGAGCATGTTTTGAAAAGTGACCTGGCTACTTACCATGGTATTTGGCCCAGCACCAGGGCAGGCCACGCTGCTGCAAGACGGACTGGAGCAATTTCAACTCAGCAGCTTATTCCGTTGTGGTTTCCTGCTTCTCCTGCTGCAGTTAGCATGCAGGCAAGAGGTCCAGGAAGACAGGGGCCCAGGGCCTTGGGTGGTAGGTATGCGTGGTATGTGCAAGCCTTCCCTGGGTGTTTTTCTACAAATACCAAGTATTTTCTATTTTCTAAGGGCTCACAGGAGGAAAAACTCTGAAGCAGAGTTGGCCTGTGACATTCCTTTGGATTCTGTATCTATCCTGTTAACCCGAGATAAAGCCTGCTGGGCGTGCTTGTGAACAAAGACCACCAAGGTGGAACAGGCGGAGTGATCTAGGCAGGGCCTGACCCAGCAGAGGAGTCAGCTTCCATCATTCTCTTTTCACAGATACTCAAAAAGGGGGCAGAAAAGTGGGAAAGTTTCATAGTAAGGAAAAAAGGAAAGAGTTTCTTCACATGTGCTGATTTGAGGCCTGCTGGCATGGGGAAGTTGGTGGCAGGCTAACTAGAAGCAGGGCACCCTGTGTGATTGGTTTGGAAAGCACAGTTGGCTCTCTCTGATTGGTCCTGAGCTAGAAGGAGGGGCAAAAGTTAGGGACACTGCCAATGACTGACCACGTCAGACCATTTTTTCAGGGATGGTGATTGCTTACCCAGGTTGTGGTTTGGCTTCTAGGGCTGATTACTGTAGAAGTTGTAGGTCGAAGTTCAGTTTTCATGTATGGTCTGGGCCCTGTATATTTACTCTCTCAGCAGAGACAATCTCGCATCCCAGCCAGCCTGGGACAGATAACTGCACAGATGTTTATCATAGTGGCCATTGAAGTTGCAAAAAAATTGACACAAAACAAAAAAAGAAGGCCAGACGTGGCCAGACTGTCCAATTTTATAGAATTAAGAAAATTAAGGTTCACTATATCCTAATGGAACAAAGATATTCTAATGGCATCCGAAATGTTTATAATGCCAAATGACAGACTTGGTTCAAAACCCACCATGCCATGCAATCACAGGGGTAAGCGTGGGTCAGTTGAAGGGGCTTCCTGCTGTGTAATTCTTAGGTAAGATGTGCTCAGAGGTTCACCCTGTGGTACACGCCACACAATCCCCTCTGGGGTTTCTGCAAACTTTCAAGAGATGGGAAAGGCCTCACTGGCTCTGAGCCTTTGTTTCCCCAGGATTATTCAAATTCCAGAATATCGACTCAGCACCCCCTACACTTTGCCACGTCAGCCCCATTGGAAAGACGGCCCCCCCCCGTTTTCATAAAAACTCACCTCAGCCTTTGCATGGAACACGGAGGGATTTGCATCCAGCCACGCGTACTTAAACACGGGCACTAGCTCTCTCAGCCTCTCCGTCAGCGGGCGCGTTCCCCACCTCTGGCCGTGGTCCTTCCCCCACGCACTCAGACGCTTCACTGTTTTTCTTCCCTTTCTCTTCCTTCTCTGCCCCCACCTCTAAAGAAATAATAGCTTCTTCCCGTAATAGTTACATGATATAATGCTCCAGTCCCAACTGCCTCCGTTGTTCTTCTGATCAAGTCCAAAACCCCTGCTAAAGCTTTAAAAGCACCTAGTTCAGGGCTGCAGATGTAGCTCAGTGGTTCAGTGCTTGTGACAGCCCCAGTACAGCAACCACAAAAAGCCACCGGGCGGATTTTGTAAGCTCGCTCAGAGAGCAGAAGCCTCTTCTGCTGGGAGGCCCTGTTGCTTGAGCAGGGGGAGGGAGTGGGCGTGGGCAGCGCTTTTTTCCTGTAACCTGGGGCTGTTTGCAGGTTAGAGGCAGGCAGGGTCCGTAAGACTCCTAGCACAGGCCTGGCGCTGCGACTGTGCTTGTCATTTTCTTAAACAGCCTCAGAAGGGTCCTCCCCCCAAGTCTTCCGCGTTTCCAGACGTTATCGGACGTCACTGCTCCAGGCTGCTCCTTCGTGCCTGCCTTCTCCACAACTTTTCTCCCGTCTGTTCTGAAAGGCCAGCGCTTTTTACTGCTGCCTTGCACCAAATCATCTCAGTGTTGCTTTTCTAGTATGTGTCAGAGAAGACCTTAATTTTTTAGTCTTAGTATTAAATTTCTATTGATCGGCTCCCCAAAGGCCCCCAAAAGTTAATGCTGTTAAATCTTACTGCCTAATCCCTTCCTACTTCCTGTAGTGCCGGGGATTGAACCTGGGCCCTTCGTGCTGAGCTACATTCCCATCCCAACCCTTTCTCAGTGTTGACTTCCTGACAGGTGCAGTGGTACGCACTTACCACCCCAGCGCTAGGGAGGTTGAGGTAGGGTGATCACAAGTTTGGGAACAGCCTGCAGTTCATAGTGTGTGTAAACCCAGCCTGGACAACACAGCAAGTTCTGTGTCTCGTCTTGAGTTAGTGTTATAGGCAGCTGAGCTAGAAATATTATGGGCAGTCAGATGGCCAGGCCCTTGAAGGAGCCAACATGAAAGACAAGGTACCTGTGGGCCAGACCTCAAGACAAAAGGATTAAACAACTGCACCCACAAACCTCCCTAGGTGTAAAGGTCAGGGGTTGATATTCTAAATAAAATTGAAAAAGCCAGGAAGAGTCCCCAGCCCCGCCCCCTACAGGAAAAGCCCCTGTTCTATGTTCACGCCCCCTTGCTACCGTGACTGGCTTCCCCGTTTGATTCCAGTTTACTCAATTTCACCTGAGCGATTATACACACAATTTTACTGGCTGACCATAGTTTTGTGCATTTCCCCCACCTTGGGCCCAACTCACCTTGTGGTTTTGCTCTATAAAAGTCCCTAGAAAAGACAGAGTCCTGGGTAGCCCACTCAGGGGCCCCCCTTCTGTCCCTCTCTTGGACAGAAGCTTTCTTTCCCTCAATAAATATATTCTGCTCTTAACCTCTGTTGTTCCTAAAATTCATTCTTCAATTTTAGAGAACACGAATTCCCCCAGATATCTTTCAGGTTGGGAGTTTTTATTTTCCTTTATCATTAGGATACAAGAAATAAAGATAGGTAGAAAGGAGACAAGGAAAACTATACATATATATGTATAGTTTTATATATAATGTATATACATGTTTGTTTCTGTTTTTGAGACAGGGTCTCACTATATAATCCAGGCTCACTTTGAATTCATGGTGATCCTCCTGCCTCTGCCTACCAAGTGCTGGGATTACAAGGCATGTGCCACAACCTTCAGTTGAAAATTATCATGTTAAAATTATACTTTTTAAGAAAGACTGCAGCTTCAGGACACAAAACTTATTCAAGCTTTTTTTCCCTTCCAGGAAGAATTTCAAAGGGCCTTAAGGATAATAAGCCTGTAAATTCGGCTTGGGGTCTGTGCCTTTCAGCTGTAAGTTGTGTCCCTTGCTACCAACCCCCAGCCTCAGGAAGCCCCACTGTTCAGAGGACAGCATAGCTCAGCTTCCAGCACACGCAAATGCTCATGCTCTTTTTTTTTTTTTTGCTCGCACTTTAATGGAGCTTGCCAAAAGGGCAAACCCAACAGAGACTGGAATACACATCTTAGAAAACCCATTTTGGGGGGCTGGGGATACAGTTCAGCAGCACAGTGCTTGCCTGGCAAGCACAATGTTGTATGTTTGATTCTCAGTACCAAAAAAAAAAAAAAAAATTTTAGGAGTACTTCAAGTCCCCATAAATAGGCTCAGTTCAAGGCCTCAGTGCACCCCTTTCCTCCAGAAGGACCTCACTTTCTTTGTGTGTACTATTAAAATTCAGCGTAATAGGCTGGGTGTGGTGGTGCACGCCTGTAATCCCAGCACTCAGGAGGTTGAGGCAGGAGGATCGTTGCAAGTTCGAGACCAGTCTGGGCTACAGACTGAGCTCAAGGCCAGCCTGAACTGCATAGGGAGATCCTGTTTTAAAAAGACAGAAAGCTGGGCGGGGTGGCGCACACCTGTAATTCCAGCCCTCAGGAGGTTGAGGCAGGAGGATCGTTGCAAGTTCGAGACCAGTCTGGGCTACAAAGTAAGTTCAAGACCAGCCTGAGCTGCATAGTGAGACCCTGTCTCAAAAAGACAATCAATCAATCAATAAATAAATAAAATTCAATCAATAAATAAAACAAACCTCTTTATGCCTCTTACCGATGTGCCCTGAAAATTCTTCTTCTGTGACACAAGTCAACAAGCCTGTAAGCTACATGGTAAGTGAGGTCAGTCGGAGTTCTGCTTGGGTCCTGTCTTAGCTAGAAGGCTGGAGAGGAGCCCTGTCAGGGGACATTTGTGTGTAGAGGTAGGTACCACCATGGAGAAACTCTTTCCAAGAGATAATGGAGACAGACAACCACAAGTTGCTGTTCTTGACCAACCCCTTGACCTCCCTGTGAAAGAGTGGTTTTGAGTGACAGTCGGCGCACACCGCTCCGGCTATTCCCCTCCTGTGCCGTGCGATCACACCCTGATCACCTGAGAAAGGAGAGTGCGCCGGAGCGGAGGTGCACCGACGAAGGCACAGATGTGCAAAACTTCTGTGCAAAGGCCAGACCTGCTGGCGCACGCCTGTAATCCCAGCACTCAGGAGGCTGAGGCAGGAGGATCCTTGGGAGTTCGAGGCCAGCCAGGGTGACACAGTGAGCTCAAGGCCAGCCTGAACTGCACAGCGAGACCCTGTCTCAAGCAAGCCAACATCTCTATGCAATATGGGGGGTATGCTGTCAGTACTGTGAGGACAGGTGGAAGCAAAGACTGACTGGGAAAGTTCCTGAATTCACAGAGCTCTGTGAGCAGTGTGTAATAGGAGCAGCCCAGGAATTCTTCCTGCTTCGGTAGGTGGAGTCTCACCAGGCTCTGGGAGGTGCCCAGCAGAGGCCCTGGAAGACATCAAGGGGCGATGGTCGCACCATGAGTGTCTGAAGCTCCACTGAGCAGCGGGAGCCATTGGTTGAGAAGAAGATGGCACCGCGAGCTCAAGACATTAGCGCCCTACATGGCGGGCACCGCAGAACGGTAACAAAGAGTTCAGCACCAGACGGCACCAGAGGAGTGAGAGCACAGAAGTACTTCAGCCAGGAATCCAAGGCGAGTGTAAAAGTCAGCAGTGGAAAAGACTTGCTAGCAAACGCCCCTGGTTCAGCTCTGCAGACCTGCAGAAATGTCTGGGGGGACGCGTGAGGCCGGACTAAATCTTCCCGGACTTTTCTGATACAAGCTAAAGCCACAGTTACTGTGACTCGCTGAGCCATTGACATCAATTACCATTTAGTTCTCACAGCAATCACAGGTGAGTGACATGACAATGCCTCATTTTACCAGGGAGAAAGGGGAAGTCAGGCAAATAATTTACAGGGGTTACACAGCTCTGAGGCCCCACTAATCTAAGCCTTTTTAATTCTTTTTTCTTTTTTTGTGATAGGGTCTCACCACGCAGTTTAGGCTGCTTTTGAGCTCCCTTAGTAGCTCAGGCTGGTCTTGAACTCACAACAATCCTCCTGCCTCAGCCTCCCGAGTGCTGGGATTACAGGCGTGGCTATGCAGTTGAGGCTGCCCTTGAGCTCACTTTGTAGCCCAGGCTGGTCTCAAACTCACAATGGTCCTCCTGCCTCAGCCTCCCCAGTGCTGGGATTACAGGCGGGCACCACTATGCCCAGCTAAGGCTGGATATTATGGAAATTGTAGCCTTTATGTTTTTGCCAGGCTAGTCTTTCCTTGGACACGTGGGTTGCATAAAGAAAGTGGAATACTTTTGAAGCTTGAGGTAACTTGGGACCCTAGTAGATCTATTACTCAGCCATGCGCCAGGCCAGCTGCCAACATCTCCTCACTTGTCTCTACAGAATCTGTCTCACTGCATTGATTTAGAAGGAAAATGCAGTTCACGTCACTTCTGCTCCCACAGAATGAGAAGAACTTAGGCTGGAGAGTGGTTAAAGACAGGAGAACCAGAAGGCCTCACCCAAGGCCAGAAATAGAAGACCCAATGCTTCTGATCACTGCTGAGGCCTGTTGTATTTAGAAACAGCATCTGCATCCATAGTTTATACACAATCAAGCTCCTATCCACACTCCTTTGAACAGACGGGGTACCAAGATAGGCAGGTCAAGAGCATCGTGAGTATATTTATACAAGAGATGCTATAAGAGTGACTATTTGGCAGGTGGGGGGTACGCCTGTAATGCCAGCACTTGGGAGGCTGAGGCAGGAGGACTTCCATGAATTTGAGACCAGTCAGGACTACATAGTGAGTTCAAGGCCAGCCTGGACTACTTAACAATACCCTGTCTGAAAAATGAAACAAAACAAAAAGAATATTGGCAAGGTGAACTGATGAGATTCAAACACCGTTCAACGCCAGATCAATCTAACACCATTGCTAGAAGCATTTTCTTTTCTTTTTGAGACTTGCTATGTAGTTCAGGCTGGTCTTGAACTCACTATGTAGCCAAACTAGCCTCCAATTTTCAGCAATCCTCCTGCCTCAGCCTCATGAGTGCTGGGATTGTAAACATGTGCCACCCATGCCTGGCACTGGAAGCTTTCTATACCTCAGTGAAGGAGGTTCAAGACACATGGTATCATGCTATAACTCCCATTTACCTAAGTCTATGACAGGGAAGTATAACATCAAGACTAGGAGAAAGAACTCTAGATAAGAACTACTTGCATTTGAATCCTTACTCTGCTCTCACTCGCTGTGGGACCTTAATTAAGTGATTTAATTTCTCTTTGCCTCACTTTTCTCATCTATAGAGCGGAGATGATAGTAATAAAGGCTACCCCACAGGAGTTTTTTTAGACAGGGTCTTATGCTGCAGTTCAGGCTGGCCTTGAATTCACTATGTATCCCAAGCTGGTCTTGAACTCACAGTGATCCTCCTGCCTCAGCCTCCCGAGCGCTAAAATTACAGGAGTGTGCCACCGTGCCCAGCCCTATAGGATTATTGTAAGAGTTAGCAAAGTCTAAGTGTTAGCCATTACTAATGAAGGAAGAGTGCTTGGATCACAGGCCACAGTTGACCCAATAGTCTCTGTGTACCAAGTACTATTTCACATTTCCTCTTTCAGGGCAGCAAAGAAGATGATATACCAATTGCTTATTTCACTTACGGCTAGGTTTTAGCAGATTGGGTCTTGGTGGAAGTGAGAGACGCCACGCATAGTCTTCGCTCTTATAAACATCCTGTAATTTTCTTCCCCTGATATAGCAGCAGCCTTGAAAACCAGACGAAGAGATGGCAACAGTCCAAGATGGTAGAACTTCCTTAACCTGGGTTCCTAAAAAATTATATGGAACAGAGCCCTCTGCCCCCACCTCCCCACCCTTATCTGCACTGGACACGCAGCTTGAGCAAGAACAAATGGTAACTGTAGTGAGCACTGGGATTTAGAGGCTCCCTGTAACCACAGAATAACCTTACCTGTCCTAACGGAGCCAAGAGTTCATATTAGTCGGTAGCCGGTACCTCTCCCCAGCAGAGGCTCTTCATTTCCAGAAAGACATGGTCCTTCAGCGGCTTAAGTGCCAGGTTGTCCGCTCAAGTCCTGGGGTGAAAACTTTCTCCATTTAAACCCCTAAACTCCTTAAGAACCATAGATGCCTTGTAGACTAAAAGTAACTCATATTTTAATGGGACAGTTAAGGTGTGTTCCCACCTTCCCAAGTGGACTCTCAGCAGAAAGTGTTGCTGCTGTTTTTCCAAACACCACTCTTATTCATTCCACTACACCCTGAATCATCAAGCTTCCTTCTGCCTTGGCTACTTTTCTCTCATTGTTGAGACAAAATACCCGACACCCAAAATTAAGGAAGGAAACGTTTATTTAGTTCACAGTTTGTGGAGGTTTCAGTCCATACTGGGCTGGCTCCAAGGCAAAGTAGCACATGGCAGAGGGCAACAGTTCACGGCTGCGGAAAACAGGAAAAATCAACAGGAGCTAAAGGGAGGAGCAGCGGCAAGCAGCCTCTTTCCCTCCCTTGTTACACTGTATGCAGGCTCCCCGCCCCAGGGTGGGTGTTGCACTCACACCCATAATTCCAACATTGGACCATGGATCAATCATAAACTCTTGAAGCCTGCCCCATGACTTCATGAGGCTTTGGGGGGACACACCCCACACAAACCACAACACCTTCTGTCTTGTCAGTCTGTCTGGCTCATGGCTGTACCCCCCATGAAGTATAAAGTCTATTCCAAATATTAATGTTTTCCTTTCCTACGATTTTATTGCACTTATACCTAACATAAGTATACAGGACCCTAAATAAATAGATAGATAAATTAGATAGATAAATAAAGGCCTCAAATGGATGTCTGATAAATATTTATTTGAAATAGAGTCTCACTGTGTAGCCCCAAACTGGCCCTAAACTGGTGATTCTCTTGCCTCAGGCTCTCAAGTGTTAGGTTAGAGGCCTATATCACTATGATTGGTATAAATATTTACTGAATTAATTTTTTTTTTGAGACAGGGTCTTGCTATGTAGTTCCAGCTGGCCTTGAGCTCACTTTGTAGCTCAGGCTGGCCTCAAAACTCGCAAGGATCCTCCTGCCTCAGCCTCCCGAGTGCTAGAATTACAGATGTGTGCCACCACACCTGGCTTGTCTGGGGTTTTTTTTTTTGGTGGTACCGGGAATTGAACTCATGACCTCATGTTTACAAGGCAAGCGCTGTGCCACTGAGCTATATCCCCAACCCTTTTCAATTAAATTTCTAAGCAAAACATCTAAACCCAAGCTTGCCACATTCTTGACCTCATCTTTCCAAACAGGTCTCTGGGTAAAAGTAAGGTAGGCGGAAAAACTCTGTCACCCTCTAGTGTGAATGAATGAGGGCGTTTCTCTCCATCCTCATTAATAGGGCAGGTACATGCAGCAAGGGATAGAAAGCTGGAAGGGGCACAAGAGTCAGGGAGTTAACCCAGCATTTGTTTCTACTTCCTTACATGCTGCCCCCTTCCTTCTATACCGTAGTTACTTCTTAGCATGAGATCGGTGTACGCGGTGCCGCACGCTTGGTAAGCCGTAAAGTTCTCTGCGGGCAGCCGTGTTTTCTGTAGACAAATACTGAACCTCTTTATCTCAAATGAGACTCAGATTTGGGTTTATATCATCAACCCAAATCTACAAGATGGTTTCTGATTTATCACCTTCTTTGCACCTTTCAATAGTCAAGGCTCCATCGGGGTCAGGACTGGGCCAGGACTCGTTCCACTGCCAAGTTAAAAGGAGGCTTGAGCATGCTCCCTCTGGATATTTTCCTTTGCGTTCCTATGCACCCAGCAAACACTTCCCACCACAGAGGTGTAGTGGTGAGCACAGCTCAGTCCCCACTGGTAAGAGTGGAGCATTTACAAGTGCTGCTAATCTTGGCCAGCTTTGTTTACAAGAGGAGAGGCACCTTCCTGTCTCCTCAGCCACCGTGGCTGCGGAATTTGTACTCTTAGGCATGACTTTGGAACAAGCAGGAAATGGCCGCTGACTGAGAACTCTTTCTCCAGAGCTCTGCCCCTGCCCCCGGCCTCCAGAATCTAAGGATTCATTCATACTTTCTCCCGTTGCTCTGGGCAGGGCCCAAGCCCCTAGCACCAAACTATTTGCCTTGCTCAGTAGGAAGTGACGGACTGAGGGCTTGCTGGACGAGGGCCTCAGAGGTGACTCAGGCTTTTGGGACTCGGATGGTCAGAACCAAACTGGTCTTGGAGCAAGAGATCTGCCCTACTAGGGAACTCTGTCCCATTGCTTCCGGGAGGAACTTCTAGGGTTTTCTCAAACCAGTTCTCTCCGTGCTTCTACCTTCTTAGGTTGAGCAACCACCTCAGTTTTCCTGGAACCAAGGGGCTCCTCAGAAGCTGAACTTATAATTTGTGAATCAGGACGAGCTGGTCACCTTAGGCTTCGTCTGTTCCCAGCTTCTCCCTCCTGCCCCTCAACCTCCCCAGGGATTTCACTAACTCCAGTTTTTGACCCACAATTCTCCCCTGATTCTTCACCTCTCGTTCCTCCAGAGCATCAGACTAATACTTAGAACCCCAGGTACGCTGCCGTGTGCAAATCGTCATTTAAATATCCTGTCCCTAACCCGGCCCCACCTCACTCCTCCACTCCTCAGCGCCACCGGTCCCACTGGTCTCCCAGCGTTTCCGCTCGGCTCCAGGTCGTATCGCTGTCCCTGCTCCTTAAGGTTTATTTATTCATTTTCGCTGGGTACCTATGCTGTGCCGGGTTTTGTCCTGCGTGTAGGAGTTTCAGCAGGGAATAAAAATCACTGCCCTCGTGGAGCTTACAGTCTAGTCAAGGAAGAAAGAAAAGAAATATATGCATAGTGGACCAGGGGTTAAGTGTTATGGAGAAAAGTCAATCTGGGAAAGAGTTCCAAGGGTAGGCGGTGCAGCAGTAGATGAGGAACCCAGGGAAGACTGTCCGTGGTGAGAGGAGTTGGAACCCAGGGCTTCATGCATGTTAGGCAAGTGCTGTATCCCAGGGAAGCAGAGGCCTGAGAAAGCGAGGAAATGAACTACAGGGCCCTGGGAATAAGAGTATCCCCGAAGCGACAGCAAATGGGAACATGGCTGGGTGGACCGAGCGGGGGAAAGGCGGTAAGAAATATACCACTGACAAAGCTGTGGGTCCGGGTAGGGAGTGCGCTTCCATAGCGCCCGGTGTTCTGACTCGTTTACCTTCTAATCTTTTGCCAGACTCTGATCATCTAACCCAACAATAGCAAATCTCTGGCCTGCCTGCCTCAGTGGGCGCACAGAACCCTCTGTCAGCACACAAGCCCCGTTTGCGAGTCGGTTTCTTCCCACCTAAAACCTCAGCACTGTACTCTTACTAGCACCTGTGCTAATAAGCAAGCGGTGCTGGGTTGCAGTCTAGGGACTTGGTCTCGGAAAGGTTCGCCGTCGCGGATGTAGCCTTGCATGGTCTTTCCATTTCCGTGGGCTTCACCTAATAAACATGATTATTTCCATCTGAATTATTAGCTTGGACTCCGGAATAGTCTTTTTTCCCTCTTGCGTCTCCCTACCCTTGTACTACTCGTGGCTGCCGCGGTACTCACAGAGCTCACTCCTGACCACCACTGTCATCACCAGATCATTTGCCTGCATTTATGTGGCTCTGAGTAAGAGTTCAGCAGATGAATGCAGTTTCCCAGCAGGCCCTTGTCAGAAATAGACAGAGCTGTCAAAAGTATGTTGTCAAACATGTGAGAGCTCGTTTTGATGCCACAATGAAAAAATTGCAAATTTTTCCACTAAAATAAAAAATAAGCAGATTCATTAGTCACAGTCCCTGTGGTTACCATGAACAGAAAGCCAGTCCAAGTTCTCAAGCTCTCTTTAAAAAGGTAGTGTTCGAGCTCATACAAATGAAAATTCTACCTCTGTAGGAATGACTGGTTGCAGGTGCTCAACAACGGTAACCTGAAGTCTATGTATCTCTAACTTTTGGGTGTGTTGGATCTTTCTGTTGTCTTTATTCCCAGGCAGACCCTGCGGTGGCCAAAATGGACAGCACTGACTTTGGCTTATATCCTTTCAGCTTTGCGATTCTGGTGGGAAAAACTGTACCCTCTTTCAACAAAAGTCCCAAGGCTCCCTCTCACTGACCCACACTGGACAAAGGACTGACTTCTAAACCAATCACAACTGTACTGATGTCACAACTGCCTGAGGGTTCTTTTGCCCAATTTGGAAAGAAATCAGTAATTGGCAGTGTGCAGCTCCCTTGACTTTACTGACTTCAGACTTTGTGTGCCAGTGATTCTCAACCCTTAGTGTTACAGTTATGAGCTTTGTGTGCCAGTGCCTCTGGGCTCTCAGTGTGACAGCTCTTAGTGCCACCCACCCACCTCTATCAGCTCCTTCAGAGCTGAGTCTTGTAGGCCCCTTCATAATTTGGGGGAACTCTTCAGCTGTCTCTCTGGGGCTCTTCCACAGGTCACCACAGGTCTCCACAGTCTCCACAGGTCACCACAGGTCTGCATGGGTCACCACAGGTCTCCACAGTCCTCCACAGGTCTCCATGGGTCTCCACAGGTCTCCATAGGTCTCTACAGGTCACCACAGGTCACCACAGGTCTGCACAGTCGTCCACAGGTCTCCACAGGTCTCTACAGGTCATCACAGGTCACCACAGGTCTCCACACATCACCACAGGTGTCCACAGGTCACTACAGGTCTCCACACATCACCACAGGTGTCCACAGGTGTCCACAGGTCACTACAGGTCTCCACTGGTCTCCACAGGTCTCTTGGCTTTTCACAGCTCTGCCACTCTAGGGCCTTCAGGGCTGACAGCCCTTGATGTTTCAAGTTCTCTTTCGTCCAGCCTGCTCAGCCCACTCCACCACAGATAAGAAACCAAGGGTACGCAGTAGGCAGGTTCCTGGAGGCCTGTAGGGCACAGAACACAGGTGGCCTCTCCTGGACTGACCCAGAAGCGTGAGAAAATGCTGCTTACATATAGGAGTGTGCCATCCCCTGCATTTTGCAGAAAGAACTATTTGGGGACTTTCAGAGTAGTGATCTGGAGATTATAGGATGGAATGGCTTCAGGGTAAAGTCATCTAGGACAGGTCTGTGTTTAAAGCCTGCTGTGCCCAAGGCAAATATCTCTCCAAGCAGTATGATGTCTGGAACAGTGTCATCGATCATGGTGTCGGCTCTGAAAGCTGCAGAAATGGCAACTTGATTGAGAGTTCCTGTGTTTCCTTGAAAAAGGCGGGGTTGAAATTACAACTGTGGCTGCTCTCGAGGAGTCTGCAGGAGGGACAGCTATGTGGATCATGTTCTATTGGCAGCGGAAGGTTTGTCGTGGTCCTTAGTCCCTCCCTGATTTTTGACCTGGTAGTCACAGTCCTCTAGCAGCTCCTCGGACAGTAGCAGAACCAGCAGCCTGGAGCAGCCAGGGTGGGACGGAGCCACTACAGCTGTGGCTGAGCCATGGCGCCTGTAAGGGCTGCAGTAGTGAGCTGTTGGCCTGGAGGCTGGCTGTGGAGGCAACCACAGGGGCAGCAGGAAGATGCTGGGGCAGTCGCCCTAGATCCTCCTGGGGGCAGTGAGGAGAGGCGCGTGACAGCTGTCAAAGAGCTCATGACCCCTCTGGCTGGCAGAGGAAAAGGGAAAGTCATAAACTTTATTTTTTCCTATCTCAGTTAGCCAGGCCTGTTGGTGCACCCACATCCGCAGCTGAGGGAAGAGGTCAACCTCACTTCAACTACATGGCAAGAGAGGGGAAGATGACGAGTTCCAGGTACTCATCCATGCTACAGGCTACCATGAAATACCTAAGGACGGGTAACTGTTTAAAAAATAGGTCGATTTAACTGATAGTTCTACAAGTGGAGGGGCTCACAGCTTGTGATGGTCTTCTTGCCAGAAGAGCTCAAAGTTGGTGCAGAGCCTCATAAAGCAAGAACCAGACAATAGATATGAGTTCTGTTGTCCTCTGGGCTCTCTCTGCTTATATTTATTTCATTGTATGTTTTTATCCAATTTGTTTGTTTGTTTGTTTGAGACAGATCTCACTGTATAGTCTAGGCCAACCTTGAACTCAATATATAATCTGGGCTGGCTTTGAACTCGCAGCAATCCTCCTGCCTCAGCCTTCTGAGGGCTAAGATTACAGGTGTACACCACCACACCCAGCTTCTCTCCTTATGAAGCCACCCAGATTCATCCATGGGGGCTTTGCCCTGATGACCTACCTAACTCTAAGCACTCCCGAGGTTCCTACCTCTAAACACCATAGCCAGGTTCCATTTCCATCTTCCCAGTATCTCGCAGTGGAGATTAAATTTCAACCCAAACCATACCCAAATTCTAGCATTCCCAAAGGACCATTAAGCATTGCAGACAGAGAAGGAAAGGCAATTGGGCAGAAGTAACAAGTGTTTATGATCAAAAACCAGGTACACCAGGACAAATTTTAGTCATGCTGTGCTTACATTCAACTGTTCCAATGTTACTTCGACTTCCCAAATGACTCCACAGCTGCCTCCCTGCCACTGAGCTCTACTTCAGTGGCTGACAATGGGACCCAGGGATGAGCAGGATCTTGGTCATTAAGAGCAGGCTTTCGATACATTTCAGTTGTTGTTATCAGCACCTGTGGTCATGGGCACAGAGGTATTTTTTGCCTGCAAAATACTACAAGTGTGTATCTAATGAGACCAAATACCCCTGGGCAATCTTACGAAATCAGTAGGATTCTTCCTGGTTCACATACTGGGCCCAGAGGCACAGCTATGTGGATGAACTTGTTCCTGCTTCACACAGCAATACACGGAGGATCAGGGATTTGGATAAAGGGCTGTCTGGCTCCTAAACTCTGTTATAAATCTGAGCAATTTTCTGCTTCTACAAAGGAGAGGGGAAAAGCTCCTCACCTAAGTCCACCCGAGGCTCTTAAATGACTTTAACTCACTGGGGACCATGGCTGCCTCTAGGAAAGCAGCTCACTAGGTTTCCCCTCCTTCTTCTGAAGTGAGGGGAAGCTGAAGGGGCACCGGGATTGATGATTCGGCAATGGAACACTCAGACAGAGAGAGGAAGTGGTGGGGCTCAGGCCTCCTGCCACGCTCACCTCAGAGATTCTCCCTCCACTGCCAGTCGTCTGTCTGTCAAAAACTGGCAGTTGTGGTTTGGACTGGCGTAAAAATAATCAGGCTGATCTTACTCAGATCTGCTTCCTCCCCTGTCTGAAGGACGGCTGCAGTCCTGGTTTACTCTATACTCCTTTGGTGTCCACTGGTGTCCACCGGTGCCCAGTGCTGCTGAGAAGGCCTAGCCAGGCCAGGCTCCCTCTACCACCCCTGCGCCCCTGAGCCTTGGAGCAGAGAGGCAGCAGGCCTAGTGTTGGGCCCTGAGCACATCCCACTGCTCTCCCCACCACCATCCCCCTCCCGTCCCCAAAGTACAGGGTCATTTCCCCCCAGCAGGCAACCTCCAAACCCTGCTTACTTCTGGGTGAGAAGCCCCTCAGAGGACCAACAGGCCTGGGCTTGGAAAATAACTGCTAACCGCACCCTGAGCTAATCCTGGCTAAGCCTTGGAAGCCTGAGACTAGAGGAAGAGAGATAGGCCTGGAAGTCTGAGACACCCAGGGGCTGTGAGCCCTGGGAAGGCCCCCTCAGTCGACCAGATGAAGCCCATTTAGCCAAGTGAAGTCATGAGTGGAGAATAACAGCACAGGGGTTTGTGTGTGTGTCTGTGTGTTTGTGTGTGTGTGTGTGTGTGTGTAAAGGCTGACCTGTTTCTCTCCAGGGCCTGAAGCTTCTGTAAACAGTGAGGAGTAGGTTAATGGACTAATAGGTCCAGCTCTACAGGAGCTCACTGGGCTAGACCTTGGGCCTTGGGGAGGAGGAGGCCCAGGGGTTACCATTACCAGGTAACTGGAGGCCCCCGGGAGGAGCTAAATTAGTGAGTTGGCAGGGAGGCCTTGGGGTTACCCAGGCAGATCCAAAACTGAGAGCCTGGCCTTTCATGCTCTGTATAATAAGACATGAGATTTGAACTGAGGACAGCCAATATCAACTGTGTTTTATCCAGGATAGTCCAGTTTTATAGTGGGAGACTATTTCAGAATTTTGAGTCAATCATACTGAAAGACAGATAAGTCCAAAAGGACTCTTTGAAATTTTTAAAATGTATTTTAAACTTCTCATGATGGAACATTTTACTCACCCCTATCACTGAGATAATGTTGAAGCAAAATCCAAATATCAAATCACTTCACCCAGAACTATTCTAGTACTGTAAATATCTCCAAAGTTTAGAGCAGGGCAACTCATGGCTATTTTGCCTCCTTGTCTTCCCAGACATTTGGCAATGCCTGTAGACTCTTTTTCTTTTTCTGGCTGTACTGAGGATAAAACCCAAGGCTTCACATTGAGCTACATCCACAGCCTGATTTTATTTTTTATTTTAAGATAAGGTACAAAGTTTGCCAGGCCGGGCTTGGACTGATGATCCTCCTGCCTCAGCCTCCCAAAGTGTACGCACTCCTTTGGGGTGCTGAACACCAGCTGACATCTGCACACTGTGTATCTTGTTACAACACTGGAGGTGTTACTACCATAAAACCAGTAGGTAGAAGCCAGGGATGCTACGCAATATCCCTCAATGCACAGAATGGTGCCACATAGCTAAAAGTTATTTGGCCCAAAATAACAATAGCACCAAGGTTGAAAACTCTCGTTCAGACTTTAAAAGATAAAATACTTTAAATATACCACTATAATATTCAAATACAGAAAAGATAATGATTCCTTAGAACCACCAAATGTATAATAAATATTAAATGTACTCAATTGTTTCATAACCTTATTTATTTTGGTTTATTTTACTTATTTATGTACAGGGTCTCACTTTATAGTTCAAGCTGGCCTTGAATTGACTACCTGCCCAGGCTGGCCTCGAACTCACAGCAGTCCTCCTGCCTCAGTCTCCTGAATTCTGGGATTACAGGCACGTGCCATCACTCCCAGCTACAGTTTTCTCATAACTTTAAAAAAATTTTGGATTCAGGTTGGGTGGTACACACCTGTAATCCCAGTACTTAGGAGGCTGAGGCAGGAGCATCACAAATTCAAGGCCAGCCTAGACTACATAGGCAGACTCCGTCTCAAAATATGTTTTTCCTTTGGTAAATCAGGATCCAAATAAGATTCATACATTGCACTTGATTGATATTATTTTGTAGGTTTTTTAAATCTTTCTTCTCATACTTTTTTTCTCATATAATTTATAATTTTATTTTTAGTTATAAAAGAATACATGAATACATTCTTGAAATCAAAGTCAAAACATTATAAAGGCAAATATCCTCCTTCACTATTTCAGTCCCAACCCTCTCCCCAAAGAATAAATTATCAAAATCATATATTTCTTCTTTGTGTATGTCTTTTTTTTGAGACAGCATCTGGCTATGCAGTTCAGGCTGGACTTGAGCTCACTTTGTAGCCCAGGCTGGTCTCAAATTCGTAACGGTCTTCCCGCCTCAGTCTCCCGAGTGCTGGAATTACAGGTGTACGCCACCATGCCCTGCTAAAAACTCATATATTTCAAAAAGCAAATACTACAATAATAACAACAAAAGCCTCAAGTTTATTTTTTATTTTTTAGAAAATAAGCCCTGGGGTAGGCAGTGCAAGATTAGTGCGACAGCTCCATGGGGTTTTTAGCGTCCTGGGCTCTGTATTGCTCTCTACCCTACTATCTGTAGTATTGGTCTCCAGTCTTGTGGTCCAAAATGGTTGTGGAGAACCAGCCCCTCATGTGCATTCCAGGCAGCGGGATGAAGAAGAGCACATCTGTCTGCATTAGTCTGCTAGGGCTGCTGTAACAAAGTGCCGTGACCAAGTGGCTTACATGACAGATGCTGTCACAGTTCTCAGTCTGGAGGTGGCGACCCCAGCACAGTGTTGAGAGGGACCAGACTGCCTGACAGATCATGGGCAGCCTGACTCTGTGACTTAAGCCCAGGAAGTTCGGAGGTGGGTGTGACCTTGCTTCAGGAGCACAGCCTTTGTGGAAGGCTGCGTGCCCCCTGGCTATGGGTGGGTTGTTAATAACCAGGCCCTCCTGAGACAACATAGCACTGCTGAGGACAGTTGTCACAACACAGGCCTGGGGCTTAGAGAAAACCTGGTTCCTCACTCGCTTAATCCTTCTCCACCCGCTTCCTATAGCTAATGGTCCGTGACGCAGGTGCTACCCACTTCTTACCAATAAAAGCGAGCCAGCCCTGGAGATAGCCAGCTGGTCCACTACAGGAGAACCCCTCCCGGTCCCCTTTGTACCCTGAGATTGGTCTCTTTGTCTTTCTTTATTCCCCGCCCTCCCCTACAGGGATCCGAGGTCTGATCAGCCCTCGGTACAGTGTGTCGGCACGTTGGTGCCTTCTGAAGGCTGTGATGAAAAGCCTGTGCCTGCCTCTCTATGGGCGTCTCTGGCAGCCTTGGAAGTTCCTTAATTTGTAGAAGCAGCTCCTGATCTCCGCGTCCATCATCACGCAGTGTTCTTCGTGTGTCCTAACTTCCCCCTTTTACGAGGCTATTATTTATACGGGACCTGAGCCCACCTCATGACCTCGGTTCAGCTGCTAACAGCTGCAGACCCTGTTTCTGAGAAGACCCACGCTCTAAGGCACCAGAGATGCGCACAGAATCTATGGACTCTGGGGACACTGTACAACCCCATCACATTCTCCACTAAGGAGAGTTTGTAGAAGTCTCTTACTCTTCTTTGTTTATACTTCGTTGGCCAAAATTTGGTCTCACAGCCACACCCAGCTGGAGAGAAGCTGGGCAAGGTGGGCTCCGGCTGAGCACACAGCTATCTCAGCAAGAGTCAGTCGTCCCTTACGAAAAAAGGCAGGAAAGGGACACGACAATAGCAATACGGAAGAACAACCTTCCCTGGAGTGTATCCCCAAGCTTTCGATGCATATGTATCTATTTTCCTTCTCTTTTCTTGGTTTTCTGAGACAGGATTCACTATGTAGTCCAGGCTGGCCTTGAACTTGCACTCAGCCTCCTGAGTGCAGGCCTGCACCACCATTGCCAGGTTACAGCTTTATCACTTACAGAGTCTCAGTAGGATCCAGGCTCTGCCTTGGGCTCCCTGTTTTTACCTGTGATTCTCCGAACAAAGTGGGCTTCACTTATGCCTCATGGACCCCCTTCACATAGGGTCTTCCAAGACCCCTCCCCTAACTTTGTATCTGAAACATTGTATTCTTTCTCTTTATAAGTGTCACCCAAATTCTTCAAGCTTCCATTGCTGGACCTGCCCTTGCCTACAAGATAAAGTAACCACTATTATCCTCACTTTATAGATGAGGGACTTGAAATGCAGAGAGGGCAGGTAGTTTGTCTAGAGTCACAGAGGCAGTGCTGGAATTTTAAACTCAGTCTGTCTAGTTCTAAGATTGAACCCATTTCCAGCATTACAGAACTCTGTCCCGGGCAGATCACTAGCCACACCCCTCTTGGGTTGTGTGCAGTTTCTGAGTTGCAACCAGGCCAGCTGAGGCTGTTGTTCAGGTAAGTCCTGCCATGGAGGGAGAAGCACGGCCTGTGGAAGATGCCCCTCAGCTGAGTTCCACCTTGGGCACATGCAGCAGTAGTTTTCTAGAGCCACCGTCACAGATGACCTCAAGTTTGGCAAGTGTCTCAGACCACTGTGTGTTGCTATAACAAGATACCTGAGATTGGATGTTTCGTAAGGAAAACAAGAAGGTTTATTTGGCTCAGCGTTCTGGAGGTCAAAGAGCAAGGCATTGTTCAGTCTCAGCTTCTGATGAGATAGCATCACTGGGCAACTTCACAGGCAAGATGGGCCTTACACTGAGAGAAAAAGCAAGAAGCCAGGCATGGAGGCTGAGGCAGGAGGACCACTATGAGTTTGAGGCCTGCCTAGGCTACACAGTGAGTTCAAGACCAGTCTGCACTACATAGTGAGACCTTGTCCCAAAAAATCAACAACAATGAAGAAAGTAAACAAGAAAGCCAGATTCACTTTTTTCTTTTGTACCAGAAATCAAACTCAGGACCTTGCACTTGCCAGGCAGGCATTTGTGCCACTGAGCTATATCTCCAGTCCTCAGATTCACTTTTAACAACCCCTATTAAGGTATCAACCTGGTCTTTCAGAGGGGTTTGCCCCTGGCTAATCACCCCTCTGAAAAGCGTCAACACCTCAGTACCATAACTTTGGGGATCAAGACTCTGGCACATAAACTATTAACTCTACTGTTTTGGTTACTTTTGTTGCTGAGACAAAATACCCGACACCCAAAATTAAGGAAGAAAAGGTTTATTTAGCTCTTAGTTTGTGGAGGTTTCAGTCCATATCAGCTGGCTGCCTGGCATAAGGGCAACAGTTCAAGGCGGCAGAAGACAGCAAAGCAGCAGGAGCAAGAGGGGAGGGGGACAAGCTTCTTTTCCTCCCTTATACTGTACACAGGCTCCCCGCCCCCACCGGGGTGGGTATATGTCACAGCCACACCATCTCCATGCCCTCCTCTTGCACCAGCTCGGGGCGTTCACAAAGTGAGGACCCTGCGCCCTGCTCAGTCACTTAGTTAACCTTCTAAGGGTCTCAAGTTGATGCAATATATCAACCATTACACTTATCTAAGCCACAGCAGTAGCCTGAAGTAATAGAAATGTATTCTCTCTCAGTTCTGGAAGCTGGAACCCCAAACCCAGGTGTTGGCAGGGCCACACTCCCGCCAAAGGCTCCACTGGACAATCTCCCTCAACCCCACCTCCTGAGGGCCCAGGCAGCCCCCAGCTGCGGCCGTATTGCTCCAGCCTGCGCCTCCCTTTCTGGGCTTCTCCTCTGTGCCTTTCCCTCTTCCGTCTCAACCCCACTCGGCACTGGGTGTCCCCCCCCACACACCAGGTACTCTAAAACAAGATGCTGCCGCCTTTCCGACCTCGCTGCCTCTTGCTTCCCTATCTCAAAGTTTTAACCATTTTTTTCTGGAAGAGGAATTTGAAACATGAAGAGAAAACATCTGGGTCAAAGATCCCTTTGTTTTGTGAAGCCCTGAATCAATTATCCAGTTAAGCTCAGTGCCTAAAGAGGACAATGAATTACTACAGGCTAGTTCTTCATGTACATTGAAGAGTGAACACGCAAACTTAAATTTATCAGCATTATGGGCTGAGATGAAGGCAGACTTTCCTGTGGCACACAGAAAGGGTATCTTGCTATTACTGCCTTCACAACAACTAGTTTGTATGAGCTGGGGTTTTCTATCTTAACCCATTAAAATGAAAGGAAAGAAACGGATTGAATGGTGCAGAGATATGTGAGTGGCTTTATCTTCCCGTGTTCCAGACTGGAATGAATTTATGAACAGACAAACGTACTCTGCACATTAAATAAACTCTTCCCCAGCTTTTACTTCTGTGCGACTTTGTAATGTTACTTTGTAATATTTTCCACCCCATTTAAATCTCAATATAACATTGCACACGATGGTTTTGATATATTTTATTTTTTGTTACATTTAAATATTAATAGAATCAAGTGATTTTTTTAAAAAAAGATTCTGATTGCATTACAACTATAAAGACCCTGTTATGGTTCGGGTCTAGATGCCCCCTCAAAGCCTCAGGCAGTCATAGGGCTTTTTCAGAGACGGCTGGATATAGAGTGTGTGATGCTGGGATTAAGGGTGTCTGAGGACCACATCAGTCCACTAACTGGTTTGGCATAGTTCTGGCTAGGATTGAGGGTGTGGGCACTACACTGACCCCAGTGCAGAGAGCCAGCTTTTAATACAAGGAACAGACCTTTTCCTCGCCACTTGCTACCTCGTGTGCACCATGAACTGTGCACCTTGGTAATCCCCCTCTGCCAAGCCACCCTTGGAAGCCGATTACAGACTGAAACTTCTGTGAACTGTGATCCAAAAAGACCTTTCCTTCTGTGACTTTGGGTGGCAGGTATTTTGTCTCAGCAATGAGAAAAGTAACTAAGACAGACCCTTTTCCCAAGGAGGATCACACTCACAGGGTCCCAAATGTGGCCATGGGGGGGGGCACCATTCACCCACTGGACGCTCCAACCCGGAGCAGTAAATGTCATTTCCGGGGTCAGGATAAGGGGTAGGAGCGTTCGGGCCTCGTGTGGCCCTCTACACCTTCCTTTATCTGTTTTGATTGTGGCAATGGCAACAAAGGATCCAAAACTGAGCCGCAAGGATGGCACCCACACTTTGGGAGACTGAGAAGAGCCTGCTGTCCAGGGCTGGAGCGAGAGCAGCTCTGAAGGTCGTACCCAGTGTGGGCATGCAGCTGCCAAGTTCTTCTTGTCGTGGGGTAAGCTGTGCTGTGCCCTTCTGAGCTCACCGTACACATTGGCGACGTTCCCTGTGGAATCCGTGCTGGCTTCAGAAGCCAGTTCAGGAGGGCCACAGAAAGCTGAAAGGGAGGGGAGAAACTGCCAACGTATCCAAGCCAGGAGTCCGCGGCCTCAGGTCTTAAACAGCAAGGTGTTGGCCAGGGATATCACTGAAAAGGTGCTAGGGCCACATTTCAGAGGTGGGAAGGAAAAACAGCCTCCATCCCATATGAACTGTTGTGCTCAACTGCCTTTGATTTGGCTCCTGTGTTTGCTAGATCTTCCTGGGCACTGACAGGCCTAAGTGTCCACAATCCGCATGGACTACGAAAGAGATATCATTTTCTCAACCTTGCAGACAAGAAGCTGAGGGTCAGAGAGGTTATGCGATTTACTTGCCTAAGACCACACAGCCAGAAGTGGCCGAAGCAGGGGCTTTGAATGTATCTTTTGATTCCTAATTCTGTCCACCCCAGGCTAAGAGATGTGAGTTGGTTTCTACTTGCTGGCTCCCATTCCTGCTGAGGGGGCAGCAGAGAAACCTGCCCGTCTCCCACCCACCAGGACCTGCCGCTCCCTGCTCCCTCTGTTTGAAAGCAGCTCAGGCAGCAGCAGGAGGCGCAATCAGTTTTGTCTTCTCCGGGAGGAGGGGAGCAAACTGCCTAATTAAAGTCTGCAGCACGCAAAGAAGCCTCGCGGCCAGGGGAGCTGCTTCCCGTGTGCCCGCGGCGCCTGATGACACATATTCTTCATGTTTATGTGGCGCAGCACACTGCGCTCCCTGAGCATGAGGTATTAGAGAGCCAATTTCAGCATCCTTGCGGCTCCACAGCAACCGGAAGGCATCCTGCCCTAATTTATGAGGGGCCAGCCTGTGCAATCAATAGGTGCCCCGCAGATTATTAAAGAAGAGAAAGATGGCCCGGGCAGGTGTGTTGACTAACAGGGAAATGGCCCTCCGGCAGATAGGAGAGATTGACGTTTCCTCTTCAGGCCTGGAAGAGTGACCTTCACTCTTCACCTGAGCTCCAACTCAAGAACAGGGGCTGGTGGAACCTTGGGTGCGGGTCTGAGGGTGCTCTTGGGGTCAGGGGGGAGGGTCAGTCCAAAGCCTTTGTGAGTTCGTGTGTGTGTGTGTGTGTGTGTGTGTGTGTGTGTGTGTGTGTGTGTGTTGAGACATGGTCTTGAGATGTAATCCAGGCTGGCTTCAACTCATCATCTTCCTGCTTCAGCCTCCCAAATGCTAGGATTACAGGCTTGTGCCCCCCACTCCCAGCTTTCCTTTCCTTCCTTTCTTCCCCAGAAAACAATACCTTTCTAGGGTGGCCACTGAGGTGTAGTGGGCAGGAATGGGTGGTTGGCTGTGAGACCAACCATGCATAGAAGAAACTGGCAGCTCCTGCCCGGCAGCGTGGAGGGTGTAGACCTATGGCAAACTTTCAGTCTTGGAGAAGCCCCTCACTCACTTCTGGGGCCTTCTCTTTGTTTTGGGACCTGTGACTTCTGGGAAACTATGGTCCTTTTGCAGTTATCTTCTTAACAGATTTCAGGGAAGAAGGAAAATTGGATTTAAAAATAAATCAATAACAACATCGGGTTAGGAGGATAGTGTGGAAAGATGTTTCTCCCTCCAGTCTACTTCCAGGAGGGCAGAGCTGTATGAGGGAGTCATTCCCAACAGTTCAGTCTCAGGACCTTTTATATCCCTGAAGTGTGTGGTGGTCACAGCTCCTGGTGGAAAATTTAAGATGTTTAGTAGTTATAAGACAACAATAACAAATCTATTGCATATTAATATAGATAATATAGTTCTATATTTAAAAATCACACATTCCAAAACAAACAATATTTAATGAGAGAAATGAGATTATTTTGGATTTTTGTAATTTTTTAAAATGTCTACATTAATCAGAAGTATCTAGATTCTTATATGCACTTCTGCATCCAGTCTCTCGCAATATGTTGTTTTGGTTGAAAGATATGAAAAAGGCTTTACACAAATATGCAGCTGCAAAAAGCAAACCTATATAATAGTCTTTTAGATAATGATAAATCTTCTTTTGAGTAATGCATCAGAAAAAGAATGATTTTTGAGACAGGGTCAGTCCAATAGTGAGTCCATCTGAACTCACTATGTAGTTCAGGCTGGTCTTAAACTCACTATGAAGGCCAGGCTGCCCTCACACGTGTGGCAATCCTCCTTACTCAACCTCCCAAATGCTAGAATTACAGGCATGCTGAACCATGCCCACTCAATAATGCACAATTCAACAAGTGATTTAAATATTACTTACAATGTAGTATCTGAAACTATGTCAGTGAATTTTTTATAATCTGTCCATTGGTCTATTTTGTGTTTAAAATGCCTTTTCTATGTCTTTGTCTCTTTCTTGCTGTTGTTATTGTTTTGGTACTGGGGGTTGAACCCAGGGTCTTGCACATGCTAGGCAAGCACTTGCTCTAACCCTGGGCTGCACCCCCTTTTCCTGCCCCTGAGCAGGTGGAATGGATCTTTACCATGCATGCTTTTGTAACACAATATATTGGTCTTTGGAAAATATTGGTTTATGGAGTTATGCAAGTATTCCAAATGTTGACACATCTCATTATACCACACCAGAAAAAAAGTCTTATTCATTAAGATCACTACTGATCTCAGTAAAAAAGTCCTCAAGTACTGGGAAGTGGCAGGCACCACAGTGGTAGGTAACGCGTTCCAAAATTCTAATCTTCACTTAGAAGCTCAAATTTTATCATTGGCAGTAAACACTGCCAGTTCCCCTCCTTGAAATGACAGGCTTCCTTTGTTCATTTTTGAGAAAATTTCTGCCAAATACCCAGTCTGAAAAAGCATTCTTTGTCATTCATTCTTTCAAGAAAAAAAAAAAAAGATGTTCCATGATAAAATGTAGCGTATTCAACTCCCCTCTCAAATAACGGCCTAAGTGTTTGCCTGTGCTTTTCCATGACGGCATCTTCCCTCAGAATGCAGTGAAAGCACTTTATGCATCCTGGCCATTTTGCTACCCAGATTATCTTGAGAAGTGTCAATATTTAATACAATTAGCAATTTTTACTGCTTCACTGAGGACATTCTGTAGTGCAACTGGCATTTGCCTCCTGGCAGTGATGAGCAGCACAGGGCAGAGAGCCTGCCTGGCTCCAGGTGAAAGGGCCAAGAGTTCCACCCATGGAGAGAAGGTCAACCCAGGGGAAAGGGCAGCAAAACACTGTAGTATTTTTATGAGAACGATTCTGACTTAAGCAGCACCTGACTGGTAGGGGCTCTGAAGCCCATGGAGCCGCTGACAACAGCTGTGTCACGGAGGCAACACTGGCCTAAATGTCAGAGGCCTCTTCACCCTCCTTGCCCCAGGCTGCCCCTGTCTTCTGCAGGTTGCTCTCTCTCTCTCTCTCTCCCTCTCTCGGCTTCCTTTTTTTTTTAATAAAATCAGATTGGGATTAAACGATCTCTGCGATCTCATTGTCATCCTGGAAGCAATGTCTGTCAGATGGGGCAGCGTCTTTATCTCTGGCTTCTTGGTACCACACTGCCTGTCTGCTTCTAAGGTGGCTGGCTCTTTTTGGCCTGCCATTGTGAGGAAACATCGTCCTCTTCTCACCCCTTTACAGTGCAGGTACCGGCTCTCCAGAGAGCAGGTGCTCAGTTGAGGAGAAGCTAAATTCCAGCCTCTACTACCCAGGGAGAACCAAGGACAGCATGTGTTCATAGCACTTAGACCCGGTGCCATTTGTCCCAGTGGTTCTGGCCGGGTCATTTTCAACTCATGAGGGCAGGGGAAGCTCTTTGTTGTGAAATCCAAGAGAAGAAAATAGTAGTCAAATCATAAGAAGAAAAATATGCATTTTTTTCTTGAAAAGGAAAGACCAAAATGGATGCTTTTTAACAGACCCATGGTTTTGGTGGTGGTGATGGCCATCGCCTTCTGATAGAAAGACGCCAGTGTTCTGATACTTCTCCTGCCTCGCCCCTGTCCCGGGGCCGGAATTCACCTCTAGCAGAACTCCCAAAAGCAAGGCTGGGGCCCCACAGGGTGGCATTTGTGAGGCACAGAGGGAGTGTGGCTACTAACCTGAGGGAGCGTGTTACCCAAGAGAGGGCTTGCGTGCCCACCAGGGAGATGAATATAGGGGGTTTACAAATGAAATAAGATGAGAGACGACTGCAGAGATCCAGACATTCACGTAAGACAGTTCACAAACAGCAACGCAGGGCTGTATTTCCTCCTTTATGAATTTTATTTTTTAAAAAAACTTCGTTAACAATAAAAAAAAACAACATTGGAAATGGTGCAGAGCTTTACCATACAAGATGGCAGGAGTTCAGCTGTGGTTCTTATACTGCATATTGTTGTTTTCAGATCAGTCATTCTGATTACCAGATGTAAGTGTGCAACATTGGTCAAGAAAAAAAATTTTAAGTATTTGACTTTTTTTCAATAAACCACAGACAACAGCAACACACCTATTCTAGCTATCCTTACATATACATGTAAACTTATTGATCAATCTTACATTCTTAGGACTGAGCACCTTTGTTGAAGATAACAGTATGTAATGTAGCAACCATTGTTAATTCCTGTCATTTTGTTTTGAGGTCATATACTATTTTTGTTGTTATTTTGTCTTCATTGTCGTTTTGTTAGTTTTTAAAATTTTTTTAAAAAATAAAAAAAGTTGAAAAAATACTTACACAAAGACACAACTTTGTTCAGTACACCTTGGCAGGGCTCTGAGCTTAGCACCGAGCTAAGTGCTCTCAGGAGGTCAGGCCTCCTTGTTTCCAACTATGTCTGCCCATTATCTGTGCAGCTCCAGGGCTGCAACTGGAGTTATGTACACTGGAAAGCGTTCATAAGGACAAGTCACAAAAAATTGCTGCTGAACAGGTGTGAGAAAGACATGTGGAAGAGTAGGGAGAAAACTGTAAACATTTGAGGGTAATTTTGTACTCAGATTGCTTTGTATTTTTAAGCTCTCAGTCTACTTTAAGAAAACTGAAACTGAAAGCCAGGTGTGGCGGCACACACCTGTAATCCTGGCTAATAGGGAGGCTGAGGCAGGAAGATTGTAAATTTGAGGCCAGTCCAGGAAAACAAAGTGATACCATCATCTTAAAAGAGAAACAGAAGTGGCTAGCCATACCTGCCTATGTTTTAAGTTAAATGTAAAAGTTTAAGGTATGTTTCTATCATTTTTCATAGTGTCCTCTTCAGATAACATTATTAATTAATGAGTGTATCATCTACTTCTCAGGGCTTTCCCAGTATGGACAGGCAGGTTAGCAGCCTCGTTATATACTAGGTACTGCCCACTCATGGTGGGTTGCAAGACCAAAGAGGCCCACCCCAAATCAAGAGACCTTAGAGCAGACTTGCCCCCAGCTTCCTCTCTCTCAAATGAAATGAGAAGAACTTGTTCTGTTTTACTACTGAAGACATTGCCTAGTTGTACTGCAATACAGAATGTTTGCTTTTTTTTTAAACACTTCTGGTTCAGAAAGATGAAAACCTAATAGGAGGCGGACTATGTCTCAGCACAGAGATTGATCCCATCACTGAGCACAAAGCCGTCCTTTGAACCTTCCTGACCCAGTAAGCTATAGTCAGGAACTGTGTTGGTAAGAAACATTTCCCCACTGCAGATGCTTGGAGAGCGTTTCAATTTGGATCCAGAGGATTTGGGTTCCAACTTCTCTATATTAACCTTGTGGCTTTACACTAGTTCACACTCACTTCTCCAAGCTGAATTTCCCAACCAAGACACAGGGAACAGGCAGTAACTCTGATGAGATTTTTATCATCTCACAGCTCGGAGCAGCCAGGCAAGGCCGAGGGCAGCCAGAACTCTGGGCTTATCATCTCAGGTGCCTGTAGGCTCATACACTTTCCACAGTGTGATTTTATATTTACATACACAAATATATATACCTATATACTTGTGTATATATGCAACTTCCTATGCGTATCTTGATATGGACATCTAGGTAGAATTAAAAGGTGCAGCATTAGCTCCCGAACCTGTGATGGTGACCCTGTGGCATGCACACCATAGCCATTCATTGTTGTTGAAAGCTCTGAAAGGTTTGTCATCACTGTAAACTAACGATGCCTGTCCTGCCTTTGTCAACAGGTTGTGTGAGGTTCTCCTGAGGTTCAGGTGTGAAGTGCTATGAAAGTTGCTTCCCATCATAAAACAGGAGGCATCATGTCAGACAGACGAGTGCCCAGCATCGGCTAGTAGCAGGGGGGTCTGAGTACCTTCCTCCAGCCTGTGTTTCCTCCCCAAGTTCCCAGACGGACAGAGAAACAAGAGGGGAAGTGTGAATATATGAAGATCACCATCACCTTGCTTCTGGTCAATCTGATCTGAGAATTATCTGTAGGTGAGCAAGCCTCTTAATACTGAGCTCCAATATTTGGCCAGTTTACCTAGTCACTCAGAGGCAACCCTAGAGAGCCATATGCATCTCCCGTGGGAGAAAGCTTATTCCTGACTTACAGCATGGAAAGCACACTCCCTGTGGGTGAAGGAAGGAAATGACACTTACTTCCCTCTCTGGGAAAGAGGATGCGACCAGATGGAAGCAGGGCAGGGGTGCTACACGAAGAGAGCAGGGGTAGGGCTCCTAGTGGGGAAGACAGTAAATTCCTAGATGTGAAAGGAGGCTGTAGTCTCTTCTGTCACTGCTTCCTGGTGAACAGGGGCACAGAGGCGTTGGACTTCTGCAGCACTGTGGGCAAACGTCCCAGATCCCATTACCAGCTTCCTGGTAAAGAGGAGTGAGAATTGGGAAGTAATTTCACCCACACAGATGAGCGGGCACAGACTGACCCTACAGGCAACTCCCTGGCCCCCGGATGTGGGTAAGGTGGAATAGTTCTGCACTCCCCCAGCTCCCTGATGGTACAACAGGTACCAGCTACTCCACAGAAACTTCTACTGGTGCCACTGGAGGCATAGCCCAAGGCCTGGCCCTTTAACTGATCCATAATTTTTAAGCACCTGATTTCCTAAATTAAAACCTTTTCTGCTTATAACAGTCAAGTGGTGGCTAATATCTAAAACATGGCCATGACGGAGGCGCATTTTATCAGAATCAGCCTCTCCCAGAACCCTCTTTCCCTCGCTCCTTTCCTTGCCTTCCTGAACTGGTTCTTTTCACTTCTTATGGGCCAGCACTGGGTCACACGTCTATGCCCCAAACTACCATTGGCCAAGGCAGCACAAGTCGATGCTCAGATCATACTAACCAGCAGATCACAAGTGTGGCAGAATGAGCATTCTATGACTGTAGACTTGTATATTCCCATCCAGCAGTTTAGGTTCTACTTCTTTGTTTTAGGGTCCTATGGAGGGATCTTAAAAAATATGGTAAATGCATTCAAAAGGCCAACATTTTTCAAAGCTGCCTCTTCAGATTTCTGGGGTTTAGGGCACTCTTATCTTCAGTAACAGAACAAATACCTGTTGAATCTAATTGATTTAACTTTTGAGAGTGGCAGAAAAGCAGTCCTGAGTTACCGCTTATAGAGAGCAGACCAGAGAACTATTACATCAGACCTAGAGGTTATTCACGTCCACTCCTTGGAAGGGTCACAGGAATTTCAGATGGGAAACTACCAGCCCCTTTCCTTCAACTTATTATCTGAGGAAGGAGTGTGCCGACCTCTCCCTTGGGCTTGCTTTCTGGGGTAATCGGGCCTCAGCTCTTCCACAGCCTGAGAGAGTGCTGACATTTTTAAGTGTTGCAGTGGTTTGATTGTGGTCATGATCACGTGATATACCAGGTGTGATAAAAAATACAATGGCTATCTAAAATTTTTAAATTTATTACAGTAAAAGACACATTGCCACTAATTCCCCTTTAAACACACACACACACACACACACACACACACACACACTTTGAACACACTTGTACCATTTGTTCCTGCCACTTTCTGAAGCAGTTCTAGGAGTCCTCTTCTGAGCCTCTTTAGTTGTGCTGCTGTGGCTGCCTCAGTGTCCTGCAGTGATTCAAAATGTTTATCTTTCATGGTCATTTTGATGTTGGGGAAGAACCAAGGTACCAGATGCGGAGAATCAGGTAAAGGAGGACATGCTGTAAAGTTCCTATGAGCCTACATTTAAGTTACGGTGATGGCCTCTGGCAGTAACAGTCACCGTATTTTTCATCACATCTCGTAAAGACACCACTGAAAGAGCACTTCCAGAACTGCTTCGGAAAGTGGCAAGGACAATGGGATAAGTGTGCTCTAACCAAGCGAGAGCATTTTGAAGGGGATTAGTGGCAATGTGCCTTAGTATCATAATTTTTTAAAGAGCAGACTCTGTAGTTTTCAATAACCCATAATACTCCTAAACATTGTCATGAGCTAAATTGTATCCCCTTAAAATTCATATGAAGTCCTAGCCTCCAGCACCTCAGAATATAGCTAAATTTAGAGATTATGGTCTTTAAGGAGATGCTTCAGTTGAAATAAGGTCCTGAGGTGGATGCTAAGCCAGTAGGGCTGATATCCTTATAAAAAGAGGCGATCTCAACAGACACTAGAACATGCTGGAATGTGCACAGACTGGCCAAGAGGGTGGCCATCGGCAAGCTGTGGAGAGAGGCCTCAGCAGGAATAAGGCTGCAGACATCTGGAGAATGGGCTTCTGACCTTCACAACCATGAGCAAATAAATTTCTGTTGTTTAAGCATCTGGCCTATGGTATTTTGTTATGGTGGCCCTAAAACATTAATTCAAAGTTTATTACAGAAGTCCCCAAGCCTGAGTCTGTGTAATATTTTCATGTGCTCAGTGAGCACCATAGGACCAAGATTAAATAATACAACAAAACCAACTGATAACATAAGGGATCAGAATTTGCTAGAGAAAAGCAATTGGCAAGACTTCGTCTCAGGAAAATGTATACTTCTTAGTGCCTGGAGCTAAATTTTTCTTTTTTTGTTTTGTTTTGTCTGTGTCTGTCTGTTTGTTGAGACAGGGTCTTTCTTTCTATGCAATTCACACTGTTCTTGAACTCCTCCTGCGGGATTATGGGTACATCGAACCCTGGAGCTAAATTTTCTCACCCCTAAAAATGCTTTTCAGCGCCGCTCTCTTCTCACTGGCACGTGCTCCTCTCTTCCCACTTCACCGCCCTCTACTCACCCGTGTCCTGCCGCCCAACACGGTGGCCAGTACACACTGCCTCCCCGGCTCCCACCCTCCACACCGCCACATCGCACAGTGAGCTCAGCCTCCTGCCCTCCAGCGGGCCCTGATGTCCACCCCTGGCACAACTTAATAAAAATAAGATAGTCACTGTGTTTTGTTTGTTTTTCTGGGGCTTTAAGCAGATTCCCCCCCCACCCCCCCGAAACCTGGGAACAAGTTTTAAAAACCTGCTTGTGAGGGTCAGATTTTTCAACTCGACCTCACGTTCGCTGGGGAAGGTGGGTTCAGAAAACCCACAATCCTGGTGAATTAGGAAAGGTTTTCATTATGGGAGCAGACACTTGGTTGTGAGTTCACTCTGCACAGGGCTGAGAGGCACAGTGGAAGGGACTCTGCCTAGGGACACAGACCTGTGAGCACAGACACAGCCTTCTGCAGCTCGGGCCGAGACAAGGCCCTGGCTCCGGAGGCCCTGTCCCGACCACGGGTGCTGTGGGGTCAGCTCTGTAGGGGACCAGGCTCTGGAAGGCCGAGAGGAAGTCACTTCATTCTGGATCTGAAGTTTCATTTCCTGAACAGTAAAATAAAAAGATTACATCAGAGCAGTCACTTCCAGTTCTTTTCATTGTAAAAACAATTTCACCCAAACAAAATCCTACGTGTGTTTGTATTAAAAACATACAAAGCCACACAGAGCTGTTCTAGCTCAGGAGCTGGAACAACGGGCGGGGCCTCGCCTATTCTTGTCTTGCCTTGCTGAGGGTCTCCACCTCCTCCGGTTTCTCCTCCCAACTCCCTTTCCTCCTCCTCCTCCTCCTCCTCCTCCTCCTCCTCCTCCTCCTCCTCTTCCAGGGATCAGCCAAGGACGCTCAATGCATCCCCACTGCTGAAACAGGGGTAAAAACCACCAGAGTTGATTATCCCAAGTGTTTGGTGAGCTCCTAGGCAGTTTGTAACAAGGAGTTTGGGGGAAAGTGGTGTGGACAGGCAGTGTTGCTGATCTCAGCGGGGTAAATTCTACCACCATGGCTAAATTTTACCTTTTTTAATAGTTTATTTGCCTGGAAGATTACATAATTCAATTTTTGTATTATAGCTGTGTTATGGTTGATACATTGTGTCAACTTGGGGAGTCTAGAGGTTTAACTAAGTAACTCAGCAGTTGTAAATCTTGGGGTAAAAAGGACACGCCCTTACCCTTGTGGGATGTTGTTTGTGTTAATTTGGGAAGTTTAAAAGGTTAACTATGTGATTCAGCAGGAAGCCAGGGTGTTTATTTGTATTCATTCTAAACCTGTGCAAGAGGAAGGCATACAGAGGGTGCGGGTGTAGAGAACCAGCCCCTCTTACCTCCCCAGAGCTGGGAGACTGTGAAAAGAAAAGAAGGACCGGGTTTGGGTTCTTCGGAGGGGCTCCAGTCTTCGCCTTCAGCTGGGTCGTCTCCCGGCTTCTGGTGCAGACTCTTTAAACTTAGCGATCTGTTCTTGTGAGTTGATGTTTAGAATACTCCTATTTAGGAGAGTTTACCTCCAATATTCTAAATGTTTGGTTCTTTGAGGGGATTTTTGAGACAGGTTTTCCCTTTGTAATTCAGGCTTGGCCTTGAACTCACTTTGTAGCCCATCCTGGTCTCAAACTTGTAGCGATCCTCCTGCCTCAGCCTCCCAGTGCAGGGATTACACGCACACAAGCCACCATGTCCGGCTCTAAATGTTCACCTAAAACATAACCTATTTGAAGCTAGAAAGGTGGAATAATGCTAGGGATTTTGCAAGTGTACTCAGGAGAAAAACAAAAACATGTCTTGGGAATCATACCCAGCAGAAAAGAGAAGTGGGCAGAAATAGGTAGCCACGCTGTGAATGTGATGGTGACCCAATCTGCACTGAATGGGATCTGTACTTAGAGTTATTTTTCCAACCAGGATACAGAGGGTCTATACTCATCCAGCCACATCCTGACTCCCAGCCTTCCACTGGGCAAGGGGTACACACTGGGCTAATCTTGTGGCAAAGAGGCATCACCAACATGCCAGGCAGTGCATTAACTAGCGTTAGAGAGCCTGCAGCAGGGACTCCTGATGACCCAAGCGGGCCACAAGTGATTCTGCAGCTATTCCCTGGTCAGTGGACTCTGCCCCGCCCCAGCCCCAGCCGCGCTCACACCCCTCGGGTGGGTGTGGTCTTTCTGCATCTTATCTCTCCTCCTGGCTATTGCCTCCTGTGGGAAGTAGCAGGGTTCAATTCTGGTTTTGTCCCGTTCTTCCCAGTCTTTACACCTAGCAATCAGGTAGTCAAGAGGGTAGATACTGAGCCAGACTCCCTAGGGCCAAAAGTTCTAGTTCTGTGGCTTACTAGCTAGGTGTCTTTGGACAAGACTTTTAACTTCTCTGTATCTCAGTTTTATTCTCTATAAAACAGGGGTAGTAATAGTACCTATCTCACAGCATTAAATGAGTTTCACACATATTAAGAACGTAGAACAATGCTTGGCACATAGAATATCCAGTTTGACGTTAGCTCTTCTATAATTTGTCAGGAGTAGGAAAATTAGTTGGGGAATAACATTCACTCCTGAGGGATAGGAGGGTCCCACATGGGTTGCCTTATTATACTATCATGACATCAATACATATTATTCCTGGGATGCAATGGATGAGTGTGTGGAGGTGGCTAAATGTGTGGGAAAGTAGGACCTCAGTGGATATGCAATGGAATTCTCCTCCTGAGGAAAAAAAAAAGGCCAAATATGGGTTTATAGTTACTGTCATACAACAATAGTAATCTTGGTTGGCATTTAGTAAATTTTTAAAATACACTTCACAAGCATTAATTAATTAACTCCTCATAGAAAACCTGATAGGAAGGAATTACCATTATATTACACATGCAAAAAAGCCCAGGCCCCATGTGGAGCGGGAAACTGTGATGTTCAGAATGTTTGTGTCCTCCCACAGTCATTCCCTGAAATCCTCACCCCCAGAGTGACGGTACCTGGGGGTGGGGCTTGGGAGAGTGAGTAAGTTGGCCAAGCAGAGCTCTGTAGGATCCATGCTCTTAGAAAAGAGGCCCCCGCAGATCTCCGGGCCATCCAACCAGGTGCGGATGCAACCAGAGGGCTCCATCTGACCCAGGCAGGGGGACCTCCCCAGACGCCCACAATCTGCCTCGGGGACTTCCCAACTTCTAGAACTATAGAAAAAGAAAACAAAAAGAGGGAAAAAATGTGTTGTTCATGAGTCTCCTGGTCTACTTTCCAAGACCAGACAGCTCCTTAATGACGCATATGCAGGTCCTAGGACGCTAGCACTTGGGCTCCTAACCACCAGCCTGTACTGCTGTCTCCGCAGCCCCACCAGCCAGCTCCTCGGCAGCAGCCTGTCTGCCAAACCGCCTCCAAGTGCCGGCCCTGCGCCTCCCTCCACCTCTCCGTCTATCTCTCCAGCCTCCATCAGGACTCAGCTGCTTTCTGCTGACTTCTGCTACTCTTCCCTTGGTAGGAAGCGCCCTGCACATCCTCTCCTGTGTGTGAGAATGGGACCTTCGGCTCTGCCACACAAACAGCACCTTCTTTTTCACTTTTGACCAAAAAAATAAATAAATAAAAAAGTCCCAGCAGTAATAGTTAACAGTTACAGGGCATTTCGTACGCACTGCTTTCCTTGATTTATAAAGTGGTCCAGTAAGGCAGACATAATCTGCATCTCCGTTTCCCGGTGAGGAAACCGAGACTGGGAGAAATGAAGCAACGCCGCAGTCACAGATCGGAGCTGGGATTTAAAGCTGGATCTGCTCAATCTTGAGCCCGTCTTTTCTTCTTGGTGGGGGTGAATAACTTCTTTTGAACCCAGGGAGCTCAGAGGTACAGCCCCAGCCCTCTTCACCTTTACAGGCATGTGTGTGCAGCACATAACGGTAGCATCCATCCTGGGGGGTTAGTCCATGCCCGAGACCGCGCATCTCAGTGCCTTTCTCATCCTCCTCTTCTCCCCTTCTTCCCTGCGCCATCTTTTCTGCCCTTCCCATTTGCAAAGATCTACCTGTCTGTCATTAACTATCTTTTATTTTGCTCTGTAATTTATTCTTTGGGTTCCTCATCTAAGAGAGGCCATGCAATATTTAAGCTTGTGTGTCTGATTTATGTCACTTAACATTATGGTCTCAGGGACACCCATTTTCCTACAAATTATTCAGTTTTGTCCTTCTTTATAGCACAGTAGGTCTCCATTGTGTATAAATACATTTTCGTTATCTATTCATCTGTAGATAGACTTATAGGCTGCTTCCATGATTTAGCTATTATGATTTGTGCTGCTATAAACATGGCTATAAGCCAGGCGTGGTGGCGCATGCCTGTAATCCCAGCACTCAGGAGGCCGAGGCAGGAGGATTGTTAAGAGTTCAAGACCAGCTTGGGCTACAAAGTGAGCTCAAGGCCAGCCTGAACTACACAGTGAAACATAGTGAGACTGCATAGTGAGACCCTTTCTCAAAAAGACAAAAACAAAACACAAAAAAACATGGGTATGCATGTATAACTGTAATACGATGTCTTCAGCTCCTTTGGGAAGGTACGTAGAAGCGATATAGCTGGGTCAAATGGAATTTCTGGTTTTAGTTTTTTGAGGCATATCCATATTGATTTCCACAGTGGTTGCACCAGTTTACATTCCCACCAGCAATGCAGAAGAGCTCCTCTTCCCTGCAGCCTCTCTACCATTTGGTATTGTTTGATTTCTTGATGGCCATTCTTTCTGGACTGTAAAATTCACAATTCTATAATAGCCCAGGACGTTGAACTTCTCTTCATGAATGTCTTGGCCTTTGTACTTCTTCTCTTAAGAAGTGTCTATTCATTTCAGTAACCCATTTTTTGATTGAGTCTTTTATTGTAGAGGGTCTCATTTCTTTTTAGTATTTTATATATTTTAGATATTACTCCTCTGTCCAAGGAACAGCAGGCAAAAAAAAAAAAAAAACTTTTTCCTATTCTATGGGTTGCCTCTTTATGGGTTATTTCCTTTGCTGTGCAAAAGCTGTTTAATTTGATCTAATCCCATTTGTTGAATCTTGATGTTATTTCTTGTGTCACTGGGGTTCTGTTCAGAAAGTCCTTGCCTGTCCCTATGACTTCATGGCTTTTACCTCTCTTACCTTCCAGCAAATTGTTTATATCTTAGTATTAGAGCTTTGATTCATTTTTATCTTAGTTTAGTACATGGAGAGATGTATGGGCCTAGATTCAGTCTTCTGCATGTGATTACCCAGTTTTCTCAGTACCATTTGCTAAAGAGGTTATCTTTCTTCCAGAAGTGATCCTTTCTCCTATATTTTTGGCTCCTTTGTCAAAGATCAGATAGTTGAATGTGCCTGGGGTTGCTTCTGGATCATCTGTTCTGTTCCACTGATCCATATATTAGTTTTTATGCCTGTACTATGCTGTTTTTATCACTGTAGCTTTGTAATATGACCTAAGATACAGGATTGTGATGCCTCTTACTTTGGTCTTGTTGCCCTGGATTGCTTTTGCTACCCTAGGTCTCTTGTAGTTTCTTATGAATTTCAGAATTCTTTTCCAGTTCTGTGAGGCAAGCTGTTGGCATTTTGATTGGATTGCATTAAATCTATGTATCAGTTTTGGAAGTACAGGCACTGTGACAATATTGGTTCCAGAAACAGAGGATACCATTCCACTTTGTGATGTCTTCTTAGAGCTCCTTCATCTGAGTGCCATAGCTTTCATTCTAAAGTTCTTTCATGTCTTTTAGGATAATTCTAGGTATTTCATTTCTCCTGATGCTATTGTGAATAGTATTGTTTTTTTTTCTTTCTGTGTGAGTTCACTGATGGTGTCCTAGAACACTATTTCTGTGTGCTGATTTTGTATCCTGCTACCTTGCTGAATTTGGTCATTAATTCTAAGAGTCCTCTGGTGGAATTGTTTTTTAGTCTTCTATTTAAAGGATTATGTCGTGGGCTGGGGATATAGCTCAGTGGAATAAGCGCTTGCCTAGCAAGCGCAGGGTCCTGAGTTCGATCCCCAGTACTGCAAAAAAAAAAAGCAAAAAACAAACAAACAAACAAAAAAATAAAATAAAGGATTATGTCATCTTCAAATAGTGATAGCGCACTTTTTCCTTTCCTATATGTACCCTCTTTTATTTCTTTTTCTTGCTTGGTTGCTCTGGCTAAAGGTTCAAATACCTCATTGAACAGGCGGGGTGATAGTGGACATCCTTGTCTTGTTTCTGATCTTAACGGGAAAGTTTTCGGTCCCAGTCCCCATTTAATATAATATTAGCAGCAGGTTTGCCATAAATGACTTATATCAAGTTGAGATAAGGTTGTTCTATACCCATTTTACTCAGCGTTTTTCCATGAATAGATGTAGGATTTTTGTCTAAGGCTTTTTCTGCTTCTATTGAGATGCTGATGTGATTTTTGACCTTGTTTCTGTTTATGTGATATATTACATTTATGGAATTGTGTGTGAGGAACCATCCTTGTATCCCTGGGACAAACCCTACTTCATCATGATGTGTGATCTTTCTGATGATTTGTTACTTTGTCGCATATTGTTGAGGGATTCTTTTTGAGGACTTTTGCATCTATGTTCAGTAAAGACATTGATTGACCTGTAGTTTTCTTTTTTAGTTGGTCTTTATCTAGTCTTCAAATCAGTGTAATCCTAGCTTCCAGAAACAGCTTTGGCAAGCATTGCTGTCCTTTCAGTTTCTTGAAAGAGTTTGAGGAATGTCACATTACATTTTCTCTGAAGTTCTGATAGAATTTAGCAGTGAATTCATTAGGTCCTGGGTTTTTAGTAGTGGGTAGGTTTTTTATTACTGCATCAAGCTCACTGCCTGTTATTGGGTTATTCATGGTTTTTAAAAATACATTCTTGGTTCATTTTAGTCATTCATATGTATCTAGGAATATGTCCATTTCTTGTAGATTCACTAATTTGAGGAATACAGGCTTTTGAAGAAGTTACTAATAATCCTCTAGATTTCAGCAGTGTCTGTTTTGATTTCACCTTTTCCATTTCTAGTTGAATTGCTTTGGATCTTTCATTTTTCTGGTAAGATTGGCTAAGAGGTTTTTATATTTTGCTATTCTTTTAAAGAACCAGCTCTTTGACTCATTGATTCTTTATATATATATAGTCTCCGTGTTATCAATTTCTTCTCTCATCTTTATAATTTCTTTCCTTATTCTAGTCTTGGATTTGACTTGTTCTTGTTTCGGAAGACATTGAGGTGCATGTTTTGGGCTTGCTTTATTTTTCCTTTTGTTACTGGTTTTTGAAGACAGGGTCTCACTGTGTAGTTTAGGGTGGACTTGAACTCACAAGGGAGCCCAGGCTGGCCTTGAGCTCATGTTGGTCCTCCTTCCTTGTCCTCCTCCGTGCTGGGATTACAGGTGTGCACCACTACACCAAGGTCCCTGTTTTTATGATGTGAGTATTCACAGCTATAATCTTTCCTCTTAGGACAACTCTCATTGTATCCCACAGATTCTGGCATGATTACTGTTCTTATTTGATTCGATGAACTACCTGATTTCTTTCTTGATCTCTTCTGTAACTCACTGATTTTTTTTTTTCGGTACTGGGAATCGAACTCAGGGCCTTGCGCTTGCCAGGCCGGCACTGTGCCACTGAGCTACATCCTGTACTTTTGACTAAATTCATTCCTTGTGCCCTCTTTCACCAAGGGCCCAAAGAATCTGGGACCAAGGGAGTGAGGGTTCTGTTCCTCACTGCATCAGGACCTGGCTTCCCAGCGACAAGGTGGTTCACACTGAGAGTTATTACAGAAAGGTCCTGATTTAGTCCTGCCATTGCATTTTTTTTCTGTTACTTAATTTTTTTTTCCCCCACTCATTAACTGCTTACCCTACTTGGTATATTCATCTTACTAGACTGATATCGTGGGCCTTAATGGGACAGGGACTTGTTAAATTGCCCTGGCTGGTGTCGAATTTGTAGTCCTCCTGCCTCAGCTTCCTGAGTAGCTGGGATTAAAGTAGGTGCCTCTATGCTGAGTTTACAGCCCATGTCCTCAATCACATCTGATTTTAATCATGTTTGGGTTTAAATATGTATGATATGAGCAAATGAGTCTTAACGCAGCTTCAAACAGGCCTCTCAAAGCTATGAGGGCCTTAAACCAGCAAGAAAGAGGATGTCTGGAATATTTGCAAGATTTAGGTTAAATTCCCGTTCGGGCCCCATGACCCAGCCAATCCCCACCTAACACCGCCATGAGTATCCATCCCTCAGAGTTCTCCCACTGTGCTCCGAGGTCAACCTGAGTGTCAGAGATTGTATTTCCGTACTGTGGTGCCGGGGAGTACACCCAGGGCCTTGCACGTGCTAAGCAAACTCTTTACAGCTGAGCTACACCCCCGTTTTAAAATGGAAACGATGAGAAAATCCGATGGGTAGAGCCAAACCCTGTTCTAACCAAGCACTATCACCCCACAGCCCCTGCCCTGGACAGCACAGAGGAGGATGGCCAGCGGAAGTGGCTACGAGGCATCCCAGCTACTTCTACAGAAGAAGCGAACTGCCGCTCCCCTCCGAGAGCGCCGACTGCGTGCCCGAGGGTGCTGAGCCCCTGAGGGCTCTGTGGAGCAGCTCACCAGGGATTGCAAATGTAACCCGGAGCACGGAGAAGAGCTGCTGCGGGGGTGTGAAGCATAAAGGGAGTACTCAGAATGCAACAGAGCCCTTCAGGGAAAGTTTCCTAGACACAGCAACAACTACATTTTATAAAAACTAAAAATGATTTTTTCCTGGGTACAAATGCAATACACGCTCGTGACAAACAAATCAGAAAATCCACACAAACAGAGAGAAGAAATTTCCAAAAAACACCCACCTACAATCTCGCCTACCCAGAGACAGCTCCTGTCAACACCCCCGACACCTTGACAACCAGCACTTGCAGGAACCACGTGCGCCGCTGGCGCACAGGTGGGGAGGGGCGGGGCGGGCGGTCCCTGCGGTTTATTTTGCTTTTTAGCAGAGCGTGCTTGCTGTACATGACGTTTACACTCCTTGCGTGGTTGGCACGCGGACGTAACACGTCGCAATTCCTGCTTTCATCCCTTCTCCCTCCTTCTCTCCATCCCCTTCCCATTTGGGAAAGACCTCCCTCCTTCCTACTCTCTAGCTCTTAGCTTGCTCCTTCTTTATAATTTTAGCCTGTGCTCTGGAGAAAACGGTAAGAAACATGTTTGATGGGGTTGGGACGAAGCTAGTTGAGCCACAGGGCTGATGGAGATCTCTCAAGCCAGGCAGAGATTTGAAGCAGGCAAGGATGCCCGCCAGTCTAGCTGGACGGAGACATGATGAAAATAATCATAACAGCAATAACAACATTTGTCAGGTGCTTGCCACGTGAGACACTACGCTAAGGATTGACATAACATTGTGCTTAATCCTCACAACTGCCTTGTCCTGTTTGGAGAGGGTGAAAGCTTTGCCCAAATTTGCACGGCAAGTGGGTTCCAGAGCCACCGATGTTTCCTAAGTGTGGTTTTCAAACAGAATGCCTTGAGGTGCTTGTTAAAAACAAAAAAACAATGGTTTTTTTCCTAACCTCACGTGTAAGTGGGGGCAGAGGCATCAGTGAACCTTGCAGCAGCCTGGGGACATTCCCACTGCACAAACTTGAGGGCCCCTGTTCCTGGAAAACGGAAGAGTGAACTGGTTACATAGTCAACAAAGGTCAGGAAGACACACATCTCTGGCCTGGATTTTATACTGCTCCTTGATATCCGGACTTTGAGCCTGACCCTAGGCAGGCCCTTTTGTAATGGGGGAATGTTAAATGAAAATTATAAGAGTTTATCATTTTGGACTAAGCTTCTATATTAAACCCTAAAGACTAGATTAAAAAGCGAAAGTGTCGCTTACGCTAAAGTTCTGCTTCCCCACACTGAAACTAAGCGTGGTTACCTCACCTTCAAAAAAATCAAGAGAAAGATAATTGAAAAAGCTCTCCAATAGGACAGCTTCAGTTGGCTGAAGCTCCCGCTGCTTTAATCCTTACCAAGCAAAGTAGGGCTGGGAGTGGAGGCCTCCGCAGCCCAGCATTCCTGGGGCCCTGCCCTGCGTCCAATCCCCAACACCAAAGAGAAAAAAAGAAACTAACCTGATGTTAACCAGTCATTTTTCTATTGCTCTGTCTCCCTGTCCCTGCCTTGCAAGGAAAATAACGTTGAAATGACCAGTCTGAGTTTTGGGTTTTTTTTTATTTCTGCCTTCTTCAGCCCTTGTCTGTTGGTAAAACCAACCTCCCTTGCTCAGTGATCAGAATGTTTATTCTGTTTTATGGAGTGCAATCTTGCTGGAGTCTAAGATCAAATAAAGCCAAACCCTTACACTAAACCTACTCTTGTTTTGTCCTGTGGGTAACCATTTGGTGCCCCGCGTACCTGGCTCTCTCACCAGTGCACTCAGATGTTTGAACACGAGACAATAATTAAATGGGGTCATTAGTGCTGGCTCAGCAGCGCGGGAGGCGTGGCTCTCAGGAGCGGGGCCACCAGCGGCAGCTATTAGCTCACCGGAGGAAGACATGGTTCAGGCTGAGAGCTCAAATCACAGAATCAAAGTTGCAATCCAGATGGAGGGAAAGGTGGGAAAACCCGGAGGTGGAAATAATGGAGGAAACAGAACCACTTTTGTGTGACTTTGCTGGTTTTCAAACAGAACATTTTGCGATCTGGCTCCGAAGCCTCAAGTATCTCATCGCATTTTGCCCTCATTATCCCTCCCCGCCCCCTCCCCCGCGGGCCATGAGGCCGTCTACCTGGTGGCGGGGCAGGGACACAGTAATGTTAAGAGTCCAGGATATCATCTTAGTCACAGCCTTGATTCTGCCTTCTAAAACTCTTTAACCACAGCAGGTCACCTAACCCCACTGACTCAGTTTCTACCCCCATAAACTATAGTACCTTTGTAGTATCCAAAGAATCTCATAGAGTTGATAAAATAATGTATGCTCAACAATAACAATGCTGTACAGTAGAGACCTGGAAGATAGTTCAGGACCTCAAGACAGCCTCAGAGTATGTGATTAGCTTGGTGTGGTGGCATACACCTATGATCTCAGCACTCAAGAGGCTGAGGCAGGAGGATCACTGCAAGTTTGAGTCCAGTCTGAACTGTAAAGAGAAACCCTGTCTGTCTCAAAAAGAACAACAACAACAACAAAAAAGTGATTACTTCTTAAGCCAATCTAAACAACGGAAGACAAAAAACAGCAGATCTGTCTGCCCAAGTGGTTTAATTGAAGGTCATCTCTGAAATGGTTCAGGTCAGAAAGTTATAAATGAGCATGCCCAGATGATACCTATTAATAGCCCGGTGTGATGGCATACACTACTCAGAGGCTGAGGCAGGAGATTGCTTACGCCCAGGAATTCTAAGACGACATGGACAATACAATAAGGCCTTGTCCTTTAAAAAAAAAAAAAAGGCACTTGTAATACAGTTATTCTGAGTAACCCACAGCCTCAATTCCTTTATGAAATGCTCTGAGGATACCGATTCTAAAGAGGAGCCCAACCCAAGATCTGAGACCAGTGGGCTCTGCGCACGCTGCATTGTCCCTGGGGCAGTGGTTGCACAACCCAACAGCCTGGAGAAAGCAGGAGTCGGCTGGAAGGGCAGGTGTGCCAGCCTCGGGCAGCAAGAAGACAGTGTGGGTGACTTGTTCAAAAGCACCAGAGAGAACAGCCCGGACCAAGTGACAGAGACCAGGAAATCGGGTGAGAAAGGAGGGCTGAGAGGAAGAAGAGGAAGAGGCTGTGCATTCTTGGGGATTCGCATGACCTTAGCCAGGTATGGGCTTCTCTGCGCCTCTGGTCCTATGTGTACATGTGGGAATTGGTCTTAAAGACCTCAAAGTCCTTCCGGTCCTGGGTGGAAAGATGCTATAGAAATCCAGACTGCACAGACAGCTGCTCTCTGGTTTACCTCTGAGGCAAGCTCAGAAACCTAGGAGACTCTGCCACCTGGAGGGCCCTGGCAACACTAGCTGCAGGGGAGTCCTAGCACTGCAGGAAGGGCAGGCTCTGTGAGCGGGGGTGGGAAGACCGTGTGTGCGCTGCTGGAGCGGCCCACTGAAGAACTCAGGGCCCTCTCCCAGGTGTGATCTCACTTCTGCCTTCCCTCTCCATAGTGAAGCTGGCATTTTAAATGGTTCTCACCATGTGCCCACAAGAGAGAGGAACAAGAGCGGGCTACGGGGATGGAAATGCATTTTGAAGGACACACTAGGACAAGAGACAGGAAAGAAGAGCCACATCCTACGCCTCTTAGCAAGTTCACAGGAAAGTTCCCCAGCACTTCCCCATCCTTTCCCCGTCATATTCTCTGCCACTCAGCGGGAAGCCAGCCTTTGCATTGGGCTGAGGTCTCCCTAATCACTTGAATTCCCTGTGGCAACAACATTAAGACATTAATTTGCTTGCCTGTATTTTTCCACTGCCTTCTCTTTCCAAGCAGGTACTTCTAGTGAGGCTTTTGGGCTTTCCTTCCCTTAGGAATTCTTTCAGGTCAGGAAGCAGATGTTGCTTGATGATAATAGGTCTTCCTGCCTTTGATAACAGCCCCAGCTCTCTGAGGAGATGGTGCAGATACTCAGAGGGACAAAGGGGAAAGAGGGAAAACGGCCTCGAAGGACAAGGATAGAGAGAAGACAGTGCTCAGAGACCACAGTGACAGAAAGAGACAGAAGACAGCTCTGATCGGGAGAACAGAGCCAATGCCAGGACCCCAGGAACAGCCAGATCTCAGAATGAGATACTCAGCATTGGGCTTCCGGTCCCACCAAAGCTTCCTGGGCTCAGAAACAACCAAGTCACTAAACTGGAAGAAATCTGAGGCAACAGATGACATTTTAGTGTAGCCGATTCGCTGGTGATTAGGTGGAATGCTCCACACTTTTTCACAGTCTTTGGGGGACATGTTGAGCCTCCCAGGATAATAATTTGCCCACTGGGCAGGACTCGAGGCTGAGTCAGATTAGCTTTCACGTTGGAAAGAAGAAAAACAGAGAAATACAGGCTTGTTTACTCAGTGAGGCTGTGGAGTAAGACTCCCCTTGCTATGTATAGAAATGCAGTGACCGCATTGTCTTGGCCACCCCAAGCTGTGAGGATACTTGTTACATCTCCTTAATACCCAAATCTTATTAGCGCTAAGCTCCTACCTGCTAATGTAGGAAATCCGGGCTCATATTCTGTTGATGAGGATTTTTCAAGTACTAGAAAACACCTACTTAAACACACAAAGAGCTGTATTGTCTCCTAAGTAGAAAGTCTAGAAGCAGTGGCTTCAGGTGAGGTCTGAGCGACTCAGAGTGCCTTCAGAGACCAAGTGACTTTGTTGGGACTCAGAAAACAGTGCCACTGAGTGAAGTGCTTTCAGATGCTGAGCTGGAAAAGTAGAGTTAGGATCGAGAGCTCCCTGAGCCCTCAGCCCCCAGCACACTCCTGATTCTCTCGCTGCTACAGACACAGGGAAGGGCTTTCCCTGGTTTCCCTTTTCGGACTTTCAAAAGAAGTGCAATTGTCTTACACCTACCTCTCCACCTACCTACCTCCCTAGGAATCTCATGAAAGAACCAGGACTATTAACTACTTGAAGAAACTTTAAACCGTCACCAAAACCAGACATTTCATCTGTTCATCACCATCTTTTTTGCAGTACTGGAGGATGAACCCAGGTGTACTGTACAACTGAGCTATGCCCCAACTCTTATTTTTTATATATGTAGGTTTATTTATGCACTTACTTATATTTTATTGGTATATGTTTACATACCTAGTAATTATAATCATCTTGGGGAATTGGTACATACACATATCACTCTTTTTATTTTCTAGTTTTTATTTTGAGATCGGGTCTCACTGAGTTGCCCAGGCTGACCTTGAACTTGTAATCCTCCTGGCTCAGCTTCCCTAGTAGCTGGAATCACAGGCATCCAGCCACATATCTATTCTGAGAGCAGCTCTGACAGGTTATGAGTTGGGGGAGACTTTCTGTGCAGAAGATTACCTTTGTGGTTGGGCGTGCTGGTACACACCTGTAATCCCAGCACTGGGAAGGCTGAGGCAGGAGGATCCTTGCAAGTTCAAGACCAGCCTGAGCTACAAAGTGAGCTCAAGTCCAGCCTGAACTGCATAGTGAGACTTGTCTCAAAAAGACCAAAAAAAAAACCGATTACTTTTGTGCACAGTGCAGCTCCACACCTCCTTTTAGCTTCCCAAACAAGCTATCATCTGTGACCCACTCAACCTCCAGAAAATTCTTTACCAGCCACTGTCTGGTCCCCAGTCCCATTCATCTCCTCATCCCCTGACTCCTGTGAGGAAGGGTATGTCAGCATCTGAACCTCACTGAGCTCAGGAAATCCCCATCTGTGATTCCTCCCGAAGAGGTTAAATATATGTGTGTGCTTTTCTCCTGTTAATCTGCCTGTCAGGGAACCAAAGGAAGGTTTTCCCTTCACCTCTTCACCTTCATCTCTCAAGATACCAGCACTGTCCTCTCCCTGACTTGATTTGTGCCAAGCTGTCTCCACTAGACAGTCATATTGAGAGGAACAAAAGGTCTCTCTCCCATTGGCTGCTTCTTAGGAACATGCAAAGAAGAATCTGTAGAATCTCTTTCAGGTCTCACAGGCCTGAATCAGGAATCTGCCAGTCCTGCCAATCCCTGCAAAGGGAGCGGGATCACCATACTCAACCTGAAGGGAAGCTCAAGTGTCAGCCACAAAGAACACACAGCACCTTCCAAAGATAGTTTGCCACCGTGAGGTCACATAGACACCTTCTTTCCCCATAGCCAAGTTTGAGTCTGTCTTTTATGTGGCATTCTCTCTCAGGGGCCCTAGCATTCCCGCTGGATAGCCTGAGAGGCTCTCAGACTTACCCAATTTATGCTCCATAAATGTGGATACAGTTCATCATCTTTTCGCCAGGTCCGTGTCACAGTGGGTTCTGCGTATCTCCAAGCCCATGCTGTGCCATTGCCCCCAGTTTATGAAGGCATAATTAGAACAGATACGCTCAGCCACTGGAGGATCCCACACTGGTCCCTTGACCTGTGCACTGAGGGCTGTGGTCTTGGGGCATTTTCTGTAACTGTAAGTGAATGCCGCAGAGAGCTAATTTATAAGAAAAAGCAGTTTATCCCACTTATGGTTCCAAAGGGCAGGAGGTCAGGATTGGCCAGCTGCAGGATTGGTGAGGCCCTTCTCGAATCTCAGAGTGGTTCGGGGCACTGTGGGGTGACAGGGAGTGAGCATCCGCACTAGAATCTTTCCCTCACTCCGTTCTCCCCGTCTCCCTCCCCTTGCTTCTTCTCCCCCTCTTTGTCCTTTTCTTCCTCCTGTTTGCCTCCTCCTCCTCTCCCCTCTCGTGGTGCTGGGGACCAAAGCCAGGCCTTGTACACGCTACAGAAGAGCTGTACCCTGGAGCTACACCTCCAGCCTTCTCCCCTCTTCTTATAAAGCCACAGCTATTGCTTTTCTCCTTTAGACACCATTTTCTGATCATTTTCTACCCTCTTTAACATTGTGAAGGATTTAATTTAATTTCAGCAAGACTTTTGGCGGGGATGTGCCAACCATAGCATGGTGTGTTTCCCAAGAGGGTGAAGGCTCGGTCCTCGAGATGGAGGGGCCTCAAGGTGGGGCCACTGGGAGGTCATCAGGTCTGGCTGGGAACACTGTCCTCAGAGGCAATCAAGGCAGTTACGGTGCAGCCTTGCATTCATTCTCACAACACTGCGCCAAAGAGCAAGCCTGGCCTTCCTTGAGCCTGTACAGCTTCCTGCCTGGTGGTGTAATCGCTCCTTCCTGTACGTGCTTCTGCCTTTGTGGCATAACCCACCCGTGAGGTCTTCACCAGAGGCAGCTAGACGTGCACGCCATGCCCTACACCTCCAGAACTATGAGCTAAATGAGTCTCTTTTCTCTGTAAACTGCTCCAGTCTCAGTTATTTCATTATAGTAACAACAAAAAATGAATACAGTGATTATTATGCAGAGAAAGTCCAAGTAGAAGCCACTAAAACTGCCTCTACTGAGGAAAACGGTAAAGTGAAAGCTATATTGAGTTCCTGGAGGGGTTGTGGAGAATAGTGCCACCATCGAGAATTTAAAGGAAACAGACCACAGCCACTTGCTTTGGGGGAAAGGGTGATGCTGGGGGTATGACTCAGGGGCAAGGAATTGCCCAATATACAGGAAGTTCTCCATTTGATTCCCAGAAGCAAAAGAAAGAAGAAAGGAAGGGAAGACTTAAGGAATGCGGGAGTGCTAATTCCTACCACATTCTCGTTCCACGAACCTACTTGGCTCATTCGGGAGACAGATGACGTGGGAGAATGACATTAGATTATCGTAAGCTTAACCAGGTGGTATTTCCGATGGCAGCTGCTGTACCAGATGTGGTTTCATTATTGATGTAGTTTCATTGCAGATGTGGTTTTGTTCAGTGAAATTTCTAGGGGTCTGGTGACGTGAAGCATGTCAAGACATCACTCCTAACGTGAAAGATAAGTTTGTGCGTCTGGGCCCTCCTGCAATCCGGAAAGAGGCCCATGCCTGGTGGACCTCTTGGGATACTGAGGCATCATATCTTCTTTGGGTGTGTGGTTCTGCCTTATTTACTGAGTGACTGGAAAAGTTGCTAGTTGTCAGTGGAGCTCAGAATACAGAAGGCTCTGAGACAGGCCCACGCTGCTGTACCAGTTGCTCTATCACTTGGCCATATGACCCAGCAGACCTAATGGTGCTTGCAGTGTTGGCAGCAGATAAGGTCATGTTTGGAGCCTTTGGCAGGCCCCGTAAGTGGACATGCAGTGCAAGCCTTTAGGATTTTGGAACAAGGCTTTGCCATCATCTGCAGACAATTCTGTCCCTCTCTCTCTCCCCTCCCTCTCTCCCTCTCCGCGTGTGTGTGCACGTGTGCATGTGTGTGTGTATGTGTGTGTGTGTCCTAGAGATTAGACTCAGAGCTACATTCCCACCCATTTTTACTTATGTTATGGGGTGTTGTTAAGTCACTAAGCTGCCCAGGCTCCTCCTGCCTCAGTCTTCCAGAGCTCAGAATTACAGGCACGCACCACCGTCCCAGGAAAATGCTCTGATTTTGAGAAACAGCTTTTGGCCTGAGACCAGCCTTTGCAGAAACTGAACATTTGACCAGGGGCCACCAAGTTACCATACAACCTTAGCTTCCTATCTCTCATTAACTGGGTATCCTCTGACCCGTTAAGCCGTAAGGGTGGTATACACAGCAATCCACCTTCATTGAACAGAAGTGGTACATAGGTGATTGGACATGCGCAGGTCCTGAAGGCATAAGTAAATTACATGAGGAAGTAGCCCAAATGACAATAGTCCGCACTCCTGCTCCAGTGGGGACTAATTTGCACCTATGGCCTTGTGAGGAGGTCCCTATCATCAAGGGACAGAGAAGATAAGATCCAGGCCTGCTTCACAGATGACTGTGCACCATACGTAGGCAGCACCTCAAGGTAGACAGCGGCAGCACTACGGTCCTTTTATAGGAAACCCATGAAGGACACTAGGGAAGGAGAACCCTCCCGCTGGGCAGAACTTCCTTCTACAAGTGTGCTTGGCTGTTTACTTTGCATAGAGAGAAAAATGTCAGGGCATGCAACTACATACAGATTCGTGTGGCAGTCGGTTTGGATGGCTGGTCAGGGAATTGGAAGAGAGGTGAGTGAAGAACGGATAACAAGGAAAATTGGAGAAGAGTTATACAAATACACAACACCTTCTCAGCCAGGTGTCGTGGCACAGCTGGTGGGCTCCACAGTGAGTTTCAGGCCAGTCCGAGCTACATAGCAAGACCCTGTCTCCAAAAAAACCCCAAATAAACAAACACGCAGTACCTTCAGAGTAGGCAAAGATACAAAGATATTTGTCTGCATGAGACCTTAGCAGAAGCGTATGTTAATAGTTAAGTGGGTAAGAGGACCACTCCCGTGGGTACCAGCCAGCTTTTCCCTTGTCCTCATCAATGCATAATAGATTCATGAAAAAAGTGACCATGGCAGCAGGGGTGCAGATTACACATGGGCTAGTGATATGGGCTCCCACTCATCAAGGCCAATTTGGCTATGGTCACGGCCGGGTGTTCAACCTGTCAGCAGCAAAGACCAACACTGAGTCCCCAGTAGGGCACCATTCTTCGGGGTGATCAGCCAGCTACCTGGTAGCAGGATGATTACATTGGACTCCTTCCACCATCAAAGGGACAGCGTTTCGTTCTGCCTAGATAAATGCTTACTTTGGATGTGGACTTGTGTTCAGTCCCTCTGCCAAAAACTGCCATCCGTGGATGTACAGAATGAACTACCCGCAGTACTCTACACAGCATTGCTTACTTTGCTTACCGGCTCCAGAACATGCGTCACAGAAAACAACACGTGACAAAGGGCCTGTGCTCATGGAATTCACTGATCTTACTAAATTCTCCTCTCTCTGCTGTAGGTTGGAGCTTGACTGTCCCTCCAAGACCCGTGTGCTAAAAGGCTTGATCCTCAGAGTGGTGCTGTAATAAAAAAAAAAAAAATACCCTCCCACTCCACGCCAGTATACTGCGGTTTCTTAGCTGCCAGTTCATAGTGCCTGTTGCTCTTCTGGTTGCTTCTGTCTCTTAGAAACAACTGGTCACTGTGATGCACATTATATAAACCAGTCCCCAACTGACAAGCCATTCTGCCTCTGTACTTCCTGCTTGCTCATCCCATATAAACCCTACACCACCAGAGACTGGGACCTGATATTCTGCAAATGACCCTGATCAGTGCCCATCAACGGAAATAAATCTGCCTCCAAATCCTGGGTGTCATTATGGTGTGTCTGCTCCCTGTTGCGGTGCTGTTCAGAGGTGGTGGAAACCTTAAGAGGTAGGACTTATGGGGAGGTTTTAAGGCACTGGGAAGCCCTTGAGTGGGATCATGGGACTCTAGTCTCTTTGGCTTCCTTGCTTTGCTTCCCAGACATGAGGTTTGGGAACAGTTTTCTCAACCATGCACTCCCTGTCACGATGGTCTGCCTTGCCACAGACCCAAAGCAATTAGGCCGATCAGTTATGGATTGAAACCTCCAAAACTATAAACTTCTTCTTTTATAAGTTATCTCAGATATTTAGTTACAGTAATGGAAAGCTGCATAAATATATGCACCCTCTTCAAGAAGCTGGCTTGATAGAACAGTGGAATAAGCTTCTAAAGACTCAGATGGAGAACAAGCCAGGTAGGCGTACCCTGTATGGTTTGCAGCAAGATTCTCCAGAAAGCTGTCGGGGCCCACATGTGGTGTTGTACTAGTCACTTTCTGGTCACTGGCACACATACTGAACACTTGCAAATTCAGGGAGGAGAGGTCTATTTGTCTCACAGCTTGAGTTGGTGCAGCCCATGGCTAGCTGGCTCCAAGGCAGAAACGGCATGGCGGAGGGACAGGGGAAGAAAGGTGCTCATCTCATGGCAGCCAGGAGCCAGAAAGAGAGGAAAGGCAGGTGCTGACAGCAAGAATGTGCTCTTCCAGGTCATGCCCCAGAGGTCCACCTCTTCTGACCAGGGTCCACTTCCTAATGCCACATGTGGCTATAAATTTACCAATGGATTAACACGCTGTTGGGTATAGCACCCCATGATCCAGTCACCTCCCAGGGGCCTCACCCCTGAATACATGAGACAGGTTAGAGCTGAACCTTCACAGTGCTTTACCTCCTTCAGCCAGCACTCACAGGTCTAGAAACCAAGCGGCGGAAATGTAAGCAGTACCGGTCACTAATACTCCTTGTGACCCATGAACAAAATTTTTGCTCCCTGTTCTGTTATGATCTGCTGGCCTAGAAGTCTTAGTTCTAAAAAGAGTCACGCTTCCATGAGGAGACACAATGATTCTGCAGGACTATGAGGTAAGACCGCCTCCTGGCTACTGTGGCTTCTTTTTGTTGTTGTTATTGTTTTTATTTTGGGTTTTCTGTTTGTTTGTTTTCAGAGAAGGTCTCAAAGGCTCAGGCTGGCCTTAAACTTGCAGTGACCCTCCTGCCTCAGCCTCCTGATGCTTTGGCTTTTTAATGACTTCGAATCAATATGCAGAGAAGGAATACTGTGCTAGCTGGGGTGATTAAGCCTGATTACCAAGGAGAAATTGATCTGCTACTCTGCAAAGAAGGAAAGGAAGAACATGTGTGAATACAGGAAATCCTTTCGATCATATCCTGTGATTAAAGTCAATGGAAAACTACAACAGTCGAATGCAGCCAGAACTTGGAATGACTCAGACCCTTTGGGAATGCAGGTTTGAGTCACTCCACAGGGTGAGAACTGTAACCAACGGAGGTGCCTGCTGAAGACAAACGCAGCGCAGTACACGTAGTGGAGGACGCTGTTACAGCTGTGTGACCAGTTACGTAAGTGAGGGCTGTAACTCTTGTGGGTATTTTCTCCTTAGTTTATTATTAATATGATTGTCTACAGAGAGAGGTATTAATCTATCCATCTGTGCGTTAAGCAAACATCTTTTTCTTCTCTTATTTCCTTAGCACGTAATATAAGATGTATTGACTTTGTATTATGATATGTACACATTGTCAATTCTACATTGTATTTAAGCTACAGGATATTAAGGAGAAAGTAAATAACACTTGAGGACTTTAGCTTCTCTTCTGGGAAAGGGGTCAGTGTGTTTTTTGGTTGTATGCAGGATATTTGTATCATGTTAGGTAGAATTACGGCCTTGTCCTTTTCTTTACTGGGAAATTAAGTATGGTTTGAGGAGATGCACAAGGTTGCCAACTTGACAAAGGGTGGATTTTTGATGGCGAAGTTTATGTGTCAATCTGCCTGGACAAGGAGGTGCCCAAATAGTTGGTGAGATACTATGCTGGGAATGTCCTTGAGGGTGTTTCTGAATGGAAGCAACATTCAAACCAACATATAGAATCCAGCAGATTGACTTCCACGTGCTGGTGGGCCTCATCCAATCTACTGAAGACCTGAGTAGGACAGAAAGTTGAATGAGGAAAAATTTACTCCCTCATCCTGAGTACCTTTGAGCTTGGGTATTGGTTTTTACCTGTCTTAGGACTCGAACTTACACTGAAGCTATATCCTCAGCTCTCCTGGATCTCCAGCTTGACAACAGTAAATCTTGGGACTTCTTCGCCTCCATAAACATGTAAACCAGTTCCCTGAAATAAATCTCATAACTAGTGATATGCACATCCCTGGAGAGCCCTGACCAATAAAGACACTCAGCTCACTAAGTGACAGGACCCTGAAAATCCTTGTACAAACCATTCTGGGGACATATATCTAATTTCACAAGGTGAGTTCAAGGCCAGCCTAAACTGCATAGCAAAACCATCTCAAAAAAGACAAAACAAAAAACTGCCAGCCTGTTTCCCCAACTGGTCCACGAGTGTTCCAATTCGTCCCACTTTATCTACATTTCGTGTCACCAGTGGTTAGATTTTAGCTCTTCTGGTGACTGCATTGCAGCCATACACAGAAACACTGAAACGACACCCAGGATTTGGAGGCAGATGTATTTACGTCGATGGGCACTGATCGGGATCACTCCCAGAATAGCAGGCCCTGATCTCTGGTGCTCTAGGGCTCACAGAGGAAAAACAAGCAGGAAGTACAGAGGCAGAATGGTTTGTCAGTCAGGGATTGGTTTATACAATGTGCATCACAGTGACCAGCTGTTTCTAAGAGATAGAAGCAGCCAGAACTAGAACAGGAACTATCACCTGGGCAGCTAAGAAACTGAATTATACTGGCTGGAGGTCATTTTTTATTACAGTATAATTGCTTTAATTTGCATTTCTCTGCGATGATGTTAAATGCTTTTTTTACTTGCTTATCAGGCATTGGTGTATCTTCTTTTGTAAAATATCTGCTCATTTTTTTAAAAAGTGTTACTTTTATTATCACTTAGTGTAAGATTGATTTTTTACTTTATTGATAGCATCTCTGGTTTGCATATCCTTTCTCAGACTGTGTACTGCCATTCATTTTTCTAGAGGTGCAGAAATTTTTAATGTTGTGAAAGTCTAATTGATTGATTTTTTTTCTTTATAGTTATTATTTTGTGTAACCCAAAGAAAAGTCTTTGCCTATTCCAAGGTAATGAAGATATGTTCCTATGTTTTCTTCTAGAAGCTTTATTGTTTCGATTTTACTAAACTGTAGGTCTGTGATCTATCTCAAATTAATATTTGTAAATGGTGAGAAATTAAGACACACGGTTCATTTCTTTAAATACAGAGCTCTAGATGTTCCGGTGTTTGTTAAAAATTTGTCATTTTCCTTTGAATGTACATCAGCAACAGTGTCAAAAATCAGATGACACCAAACCCCGTTTCCAGCGCAGATCTCCTTACTGTCTTGTCTTTCTGACATCTCTACTTGGCTCATCCATGTGTAGTCCAAAGTTGATTTGCCAGAAAAGAAAACTTCAGCTTTGCCTCCTGTGTTAGTTATCTTTCCACTGCTGGGACAGAGTCCCTGATGTGAGCAACTTAATTAACTGGAGGACCAGTTAATTTTGGCTCACAGTTTCTGGGTTCCCATCCATGGTCAGCTGCCGTCATTGCTGTGGGCCTGTGACAAGGCAGAAACACCACGGTAGAAGGACACGGCAGAAGAAGGCTGCTTACCTCATGGCAGCCACGAATCAGAGCCAGAGAGGAAGGGGCTGGGAACGAGATATCCCCTGTAAAGGCAGAGTGTGGTGACTTCCTCCAGCTGGGCCCCAACTTCCTACAGCCCACTGAGCTAATGAACTCAGAATCAGTCAATGCACAGGGAGGTTACTGCTCTCCTGATGCAGTCTCCTCTCTAGGTCCCACCTCTGAACAGTGCTACACTGGGGATGAGGCCCTCAGTACATGAGTCTCCGGGGGACAATCCATATTTAAATCCTTGCTGGCTGACTCCTCCTGCCTCTAGTCTCAGCCAAAAAGTTACTTCCAGAACACTTTGCAGAAAAGCTGTAGTTTTGGTAGTCTCTCTTGATATTGTACCTCAACATCTTCTTGCTTTGTGTTGGTTTGGTTTAGTTTTCTTGGTATGTCTGTCTTTTGAGACAAGGACTATGCAGTTCAGGCTGGCCTTGAACTCACTTTGTAGCCCAGGCTGGTCTCGAACTCCACAACGATCCTCCTGCCTCAGCCTCCCGAGTGCTGGGATTACAGGCGTGGCCACCACGCCTGACGACACCCTCTTGTTTTATCCACCCGACTGTGACTAACTGTATTTCTTGTTTCCTGCACCCCTCCTCCGTCAGACTCAAGTCACAGGATAAAGTTCACTCTACTCATGTTATGTTCCTGTACTTCTAAGCTTTAGAAAATACCAACTCAGTAAATATTTTCTGAATGAGTCTGTAACAATTTTCTTACCCTCCCCGTCCTGTCCTTCAAGTGCAGACATGGCTTAGGATTCACGCCTCTGATCTTTGCCCCATTTTCTTCATGTTTCATTGATTCCAATGACTTTCATGGTGGGGTATGTGTGAGGGAGTCTCCAATCTACCCCTAAGCTGTACACCATCCAAATATATGTCTGCACTCCCTAAATCGTGCTAAATATTTATGCTTTCAGGGGTTTTCATTCCATTGTCTCAGATAACGGACCTAAAACATTAACAACATACAAGTAAATGTATATAAGCTATGCAATGCATTGGGAACAACCGACACGCTCATCACAAGAGCTGGATAAATAAACTATGATACTACTGAGCACCTCAAAAAGACTAGAAAGATTTATATACTGGTGTGAAAGATGTCCATAATGTCCTGTTGAACAAAAAAGCAAAAGTAAGCTTCTGATAAATACATACAGCCTTCTTTTTTTTGTTGTTTTTTTGTTTTGTTTTGTTTTTGAGACAGGGTCTCACTACACAGTTCAGGCTGGCCTTGAGTTTATTATGTAGCGCAGGCTGGCCTCAAATGCATGGTGATCCTCCTGCCTCAGCCTCCTAAGTGCTGAGATTACACCTACTATGTGCCAGTATTTTTCCCACATGCTGGAGATATGCAAGGGGACAGTGCAAAGTTTTTGCCCATCCACAGCTTTCTGACTACAAAATAAGCAAGTAAATAGATAATATAACAAAAACTCAGATAATTGCAAATGCTATGAAAAAAAACCAAATTACAAGATGCACTATTTTAGGTAGGGCGGTTGGAGAAGGCCTTTCTGAAATGGTGCCAGCTGAACAGAGACTCAAATAATGTGAGGGAGGACAAGGGTATATATCTGGGCGAGGGACATTCATCTGAAGACCCAGCCATCACCCAGCTGTGGTAGCGGCCGCTCAGTTGGCTCCAGCAGCAGAAGCAGATGGCAGCAGCTGGAGCAAAGTAAGGGGAACGAAGGAGAGGGGTGAGGCACTCTGTGGCCCAGCTGTGGCGTGGGTCTGATGTCTTCTAAATGTGGTGCTAAGTCAGTCCTTAGAGGCGTGCCTGATACAACATGTTAGTGTTCATTTTACCAAAGAGAACTATAGCTGGGCAGGGTAGTACTCCCCTGTAATCCCTGTACTTGGAGGCTGAGGCAGGAGGATCTCCAGTTCAAAGCCAATCTGGACTAAGCAGCAAAACTCTGGCTCAAAACCACCCTGCCCCCTCAAGAAAATATACACCAAACTGTTATCAGAACAAACTTCTGGGATGTGGGCCTAGAGAAGACTTTCTTTTTCAAAACTATACTCTTCTGTTGTGTTTTACAGTGAGTGTATATTATTTTGATCATCAGAAAAAGAAATAATGATTTAAAATATTTGTGCCAGGTGTGGTGGCCCAGGCCTATAATGCCAGCACCCAGGAGGCTGAGGCAGGAGGATCATTGCGAGTTTGAGGCCAGCCCAGGCTACAGAGTGAGCTCAACACCAGCCTGAACTGCATATTGAGACCCTGTCTCAAAAAGAAAAAAAATAAAATATTTGTGCATGCCCTTTGGCTCATAAATGCTCTTTCAAGATAAAAAAAAAAAAAAAATCCCTTAAAAAATTGGAGCCGGGTGCCGGGCTGCTTGGGAGGCTAAAGCTGGAGAATCACTTGAGCTCAGGCATTTGAGATAAGCCCGGGCAACATCTGGTATCTAAAAAGGGGAGGAGGTAGGATAAATATGCAAAAATTATGAAAGTATTAGCTATAGCAACAAAAAATGGAAATAACCTAACTGCTCGATAGAGCAGCACTGATTAAACAAGCCGTGGGAGCGCTACACGCTGAGATGGGACTGCACAGGAGCAAAGGGCGCCACCGAGCATCACCCGGCGGGAAAGTGACTTCACTTCTAGCTCTGTGCATCCATTTCTGCTCAGCTGGCACCATTTCGGAAAGGCCTTCCCGGACCGCCCTCCTGAAAATAGTGCGTCTCCTCGCCTTCCTAGGAACGCCTCCTCCTCCCTGAAAGCTCCTCGTGGGTACTCTTCAGACCCCTCTTCAGCCTACACCACGTATGATGCCAGTACAGAGCATAACAGACCAGTCTCCATCAACAGATTTTGCAGCTGATCCACCTTCCTAATTAATATGAGAAGTGATGAGCATTTCCAGGCACCCTTTCAGGTAGCAGAGGCCGGAACCCAGAAGACCACAGTGGAAGAGTCCCTGGTAGTGCAGGCCCCATGGCACCAGCGCCCCTCCCCGTGTGCCCACCCACTTCCTGTGCCGGAGACGCTGGGGTGTCCCTCCCTTGGCTCCTGGGCCCCGTGCCCTTGGCTTGCTAGGCCGGGCTTCCTGGGCCCAGATCTCATCGCTGTGTGGATGGGGGAAGAGTCCATCTTCCCGGTTAGCTCCATGGCTCACCCAGCAGCTCTGCCAGAGATCAGGACACGCTCCCTCCACCCACCTCACATCAGCCTCCTCTGGAAAGGGCAGGATGGGGGGAAGAGGCACAGCCGCCCTAAACCAGTTTCCTACCAGCCACACCTCCTGGTCCCGGAAAGGTTCCTCTGGAAGCACCCTCAAAGGCCAGAGCCTTCCCACCCTGGTGGAGCACCTGTAGGGGCCCTGTAACATCCCTTTTCCCTACCCAAGCCGTGGCTGCCTGGGACATAAGACAAATGAACTCACAATGGAGATGTCTTCACCACTGATCCGCACTGACGCCAAGGCCCAGGGTGAGGCAGAACCGGCCACGTCACAGGGAGTGCTGGAAAAGGCAGGTGTCCTCGGGGTGCTCACCGCACAGCAGTGCAGAAAGGTCAGCCCCCAGAGAGGAAGGGAAGGAGGGGTGGGAGGAGTCACACCACGTTTCTCCTCTTGGGCTCCGCATTCAGTTAAGGCCCTGCTCTTTCCAGTCAGGGTCCTGGCAGAAAGAGCTGACTGAACATGTAACTGTCAAAGGGATCTTTTGTAAAGACACGGGCCAGGCATGGGACTGCACAGAGGAATGGAGGTAGAGGCGTTTCCAGGCACCCAGACAGGCAGGAGAGGCAGGAACCCAGAAGACCACAGCGGAAACCTGGGGGCAGAGGCTGGGTGGAGAGGGCAGTCTCAGGAGGTGCGGGCCTCCATCCAGGGTCGTGACCCTCCTCCACTAATAGCGCCCCCACCCCCATCAGAGGCAGAGAATGTGGAATCCAGTCCTTCAAGTGGGTAACTCATTAACAACAGAAAAGTATTTCTCCTAGGCCTGAAGGCTGGGAAGTTGAAGAGCAGGGCACCAACAGACCTGGTGAGGACCCTGTCCTCACAGACGGTTCCTTCCATGTGTCTTTATGTGGCTGCAGGGGCCAACAGTTTTCCCTAGGCCTCTATAATAGGAACATTAATTCTCTTCATGAGGCGGGAGCCACCGTGGGCTACGCCCCTGAATACTGTCATGCTGCAGATTAAGTTCCAGCACATCTCTGGAAGTTCACCATCAATTTTTTTCCCTCAGCCAAGATCCAAGATGGCAGGATCTGGGAGGTCAAAGCTAAAAACAAAAATCTCCTGGAGTCCTTTCATTCAGCTAAACAGTTTTGTCCCTGAGCCAAAACCCAAAGGTGAGGACACTCCTGTCCCTGCCCTCGGGAAGTTTGCATTCTGACTTCTCTAACACATCTGGACACTGGCCAGCAGAGTAAAGCCACCTCCCTGAGACCTTCCCCCTCTGCTGGAGCCCCTGAGAGAAATGCAACTGGGCACCTTCACCGCGTCACCTAGGCTTTGAACAGGAGGGCTCTTTATCAATTCCTCCCCCAGAGACGGAACGTGGGGCCCAGAAAAGGGAATTATCCAGAGCACAGGCACTCTCTCAGTTTTGGTGGCTGCTTTCCATGTGGATCTTTTTCCATCCCCTACCCCGACTCTGCGGCCCTGAGCCAGAAGCCAGGCAGACTAGAGCGGGTGGCTTCTGGGTTCCTTCCTCTCCTGGGAGTTGTCCAAATGAGCCCCCTGGCAGGCCAAGAGGCTCAGCCGGAAACGTGGAAAGGCAGGAGTTCTGTCTGAGAGTCAGAGCCAAATGGTCACTGACACCAGCAAGATCTTGGTGACAGTGATCACTGCAACTGTCTCTGCCTCTGTGGGGTATTCGGGCATCTCCACAGTATGCTAATTCCCTTAGGTACTATAGAGACCAAGGCATGGCATCACTGGATCAAATGGTAACTCTATTTTGTTTTTTGAAGAACCTCTATGCTGATTTCTAACTTACATTCCCATCAGCAGTGGAGGAATCTTTCTACACTATATCTCTGCCAGCCCTTCTTGATTGCTTATTTATTTATTTATTTTTGGTACTGGGACAAACTCAGGGCCTCAAGCTTGCCTGGCAGACATTGTGCCATTGAGTTACATACCCAACAAACCCCCCCGCCATTTTAAAAAAATGTTTGATGATAGATACTCTGACTAGGGTGAGATGAAATCAATGTAGTTGTTATTTTAATATTTCTTGAATTAGTTCTTGCTGTCCCCTGTCTGAGTCTCATGTACCAAACGGGGGGAGGAGAGAGGTCTCCTGTCCCAGCACCCAAATCAAGCCTTGGAGCAACTCCAGCCCCAACCTCACATCCTGCAACTGTGTGACAGAACACAAACAAGGTCAGTAGAACTGCCGGGCCGAGTCCCATGTGCACACACAACTATGCAATAACAGGTATTTCGAGCCCCTAAATTTGGGTGTAGTTTGATACAAAGCAATAGACAACCAAAACCTCCACTCGGGAAAAGATACTTTAGGCTCCAAATGGGTCAGAGAGCTAATTGCAGAGAGGAAACCATAGTAGCATTCTGTAATCCTAGCACTCAGGAGGCTGGGGGTGGAAGAGTTGCCATGAATTCAAGGCCAGCCTGGGCTACACAGTGAGTTCAGGTGCAGCCTGAACTATGTTGGGAAACCCTGTCTCAATCCTCCATCCCCCTAAAAAAGAGAAACATTAAAAAATATATAGTCATATCGGGCATTGTGGCACATACCTGTCATCCCAGCACTTGGAAGGCTGAGGCAGGAGGACAGGAGAACATTCCAGGACAGCCTGGCCTAAATAATGAGACCTTTTCTCCAAAAAAAAACAGCCCCCAAAGAAAATATGATTAAATTGGGCACAGCATACTGGGCATGTATGTTATCCAAGCTACTTAGGAGACCAGTACAAGAGGACTGAAAGTTCAAGGCCAGCTTGGGCAATTTAGTGAGATCCTATCTTAAAATTAAAAAAAAAAAAAAAAAAACATTTTAAGGGGAGCTAGGGGTGCGGCTTAGTGACACAGTCTACACCCAAAGTGGCCCTGGGTTCAAACTCCAGCACTGAACAAAAGAAAAGAAAAAATAATATGGTTAAATTCCTCCATAACCTGAGTATGGGGAAAATGTTCTAATTATGTCTTAAAAGGAAGATGCAATAAAATAATCATTAGTACATTTAATCACTTGAACATTTTTAAGCCTCTATAGGGCAAAACCTCTGTGAACAAAATCAAAAGACAAATGACAGTAAGAGAAAATGTATCACAGAAAAAGGACTAAAACTTCTAATACATAAATAACCTTTAAAAACTGAGGGAAAACACCAAAAGCCTTCTAGAAAAATGGGCAAAGGCATACACAGCAAATTAACAACAGCAACCAGTGTAAAACTGACACTTAAACATATGAGTAGCTGTTCTTCCTCACTCATAATAAGAAAAATGCAAATTAAAACTATACTGAGACAGTATATTTCACCCATCAGATTGGCAGAAATTCAAAGTCCTGAAAATGCAGTCTGCCGGTGAGATTGTGGAGAGTAGGTACTCAGAGATTACTGGTTGGGATGGAAAGCAGTACTGTCTTTGTGGAGAGAAATGTGGCAATCTCTGACAAAGCTAGACATGTTCACCCTTTGGCCTGGTAGTCCCACTTGTAGGAATTTATAACAAAGATGGCATCTCCAGCAATTTTCTTTAAAAATCCATGTATGATGTTCCTCATACACTATTATTTACAGTTGTAAAAACTATCTTAGATACCCAGACATACAAGACTAGGTAAGGAAGCTGACAGTGTTTTGCTGAAGAGCATAAAAAGACTAGAGAAGGTAGGGCTGATCTGAATATATTAAAGGAGCTCATTTCCAGGACACAGTCAATGAAAAATCAAAAGTGAAAAAAAAAATTATGTGTAATACAGGGATTGCGCATTGTAGCTTGGATGTGGAATGTTTCCCAAGGCTATGTGGTAAAGACCTGGTCCTAGGGTGGTAGGGTTGGAAGGTGGTGTCAGGTGGTGGGTGGTCTAAGATCAACCCAGACTTGCAGTAACTGGAAGAGGACTGTGTGGTACTGACCTCCTTCCGTTTTGTTTCCTGGCTGCTGTACGGTAGACACCACTCAGCTGCAGTCTCCCTGCTGTATGGTACTGCCTCAGCGTGGGTCACAAAACAGTGGGGCCCACCCACATGGACTGACCCCTGCAGAGATGTGAGGCAAGATTAACCTTTCCTCTTTAAAGATTGATTCATCTCAAGTATTTGTTACAGTAATGGAAAGCAAACTAGTACAATATACTTGTATATAAAAGATTAAAATGTGATCTGAGCTACTTGGGAAGCTGTGGCAGAGGAGCACAGTTTAAAGGTCAGTGAGGGGAACATTAGGGAGACCCTGTCTCAAAAAAAAGAAATAAAGATAAGGCAATGTACGTTTTGCTTAATTTTAGAAAAGGAAGAATAAATTGTAAAACAATAGAAGAGGTTAACTGCTGGGCGGGTGGCGCACGCCTGTAATCCCAGCACTTAGGAGGCTGAGGCAGGAGGATTGTTATGAGTTCGAGACCAGCCTGGGCTACAAAGTGAGCTCAAGGCCAGCCTGAACTGCAGAGTGAGACCCTGTCTCAAAAAGACAAAAAAAAAAAAAAATAGAAGAGGTAACTTTAAGGGGTGAGGGGATACACATTGAAGGGATACAGGGATGAGAACACTTTTTTGTATAATTTTTATTCTTGAGAAATGTGTTAATAGTCTATATAATCAAGATAAAATTAAGAAAGAAGGATAGGGATGGGGGAATGTTTATATTATTGCAAACAAGAGCAAATAAACCCAAACATGCCTGCTACTGAGGATCAGTTCCAAGGCTGAACCCAAGGTGTTGTGCTGAGCTACACCTCCAGCCCTTTTTAATTCGTTATTTTGGGACAGTGTTCTGCTAAGTTGCCTAGGCCAGCCTTGAATTTATGACCCACACGGCTCAGCCTCCAAAGGGGCTGGGATTACAGGTGTGGGTCCCCATGCCCAGCTGAAAGCCTCCCTTTTATAATGCACTTGGGGAGCTGGAGCTAACGCTCAGCAGACCGCATTTCTGCTGTGCTGCCGCCTGTGTGGGTCCTGCCACTAAGAGACGTGAGAAAACTGCAGCTGAAGAAGAGCAGAAAGACCTGCTCCTCCGTTTGCCTGTGGTTCCAGCTCCTGCGAGTCTCCCCACACCTCCTCCACCCTGGCAGCAGCGGCTCCTTTCCCCAGCAAGAGCTAAGCCCATCTTAAGGTTTCTCCAGCACTTACAACAGCAGCGTCATCACCCCAGGCAGGCACCCCAGCACCAGGCAGCCGGCACTCCCTTCTCAGACTCCCAACTGTAAGGGCCCCCCTCGAATTCACAAAAACAGAACCCTCCGCCCGCCCGGGGCTGAGTCTCCCCTGCCTGGATCCCGTCCTCTCAAGGTCTAAGTTTAATCATTTGACCCTCCCCTTCTGCCACCCCCACCCCCCGCAGGGGTCGTTGCTTCCTACAGTTGCTACCGCGAGATCTCAGAGGAGCTGCTTGTAAAGTATGTTTCTGCGGTGTCTGGGGAGAGTCTTTGAGGCTTTACAGGGGATCTGTGAAGTCAAAAATATTTTCTTGATAATAATAAGGTATTATTTTCTTTTTTCACCCTGTGGACATCTGCAAAACGATGGCCGCAAAAACAACAGCGAGTACAGCTGCGGGCATCCGGCAAGAAAAAGGCGGGCCGAGCTGGCAGGCGCTGCTCTATCTCACCTTACCTTCTTTCCTGTTCTGTGTGTCCGTGTCCTTGAGGCTGGAAGGCAAAGCCTCAGGCATGCTAGGCAAGCATCCTACCACCGCGCCATACCCGTCTAGGTGTTGCATTTTTAACTAAAGTACCACACACTTTCAGGAAAAAGAATCCGGTTACCTCCTTGAGTAATCATGACGAAGCAGTAAAAATTAGTAAACTTGGTGCTCATTATGAACACATTGTTTCCATAGTCTCGTGATTAAGGAGTATTGCAAAATATAATCATTGTCTGAAGAAATAGCACCATGTGACTACTTGAATTATTAGCTAAACTAGCCACTTTTTTCATGAACGGCACTTATTTTTTTCTTTTGTTTTGTTTTTGTTTTTGTCTACTTGAGGCAGGGTCTCACTATGTAGTCCAGGCTGGTCTTGAATTCACTTTGTAGCCCAGGATGGCTTCAAACTCGAAGTGATCCTCCTGCCTCAGCCTCCTGAGTGTGGGGATTAGAGGCATGCACCACCACACCCAGCAATGAACACCACTTTTGAAAGAAGAAATGACAAACCATGACTATTCAGACTTAAATATTTCATGGACCTTTTCTCAAAAATTAAAACATGACCTTGTCATTCCAAGAAAAACAATGACTAGAGGCTATTACCAATACAAAATTTGAGCTTTCAAACTGAAACTATCCACTAAGCTCAACAATTCTCAGTTTTAGAGGCTTTTCTGATAAATGATGGTGATGTCAACACATGTGACTTTTTGGTGGTGTAATAAATAAATGCTATGACATTTGCTATTTTCACTCAAACACTGGTTAATTGATTGATTGATTGGTTTGCAGTGTCTGTGATGGAACCTAGGGTCTCATGCCTGCAAGGCAAGTGCTCTCCCCCAAGCTGCGGCTCCAGCCTCATCCTTGATAGTTTGTAACAGCAGGCAGAGCAAAATCATACATGGGGAAATGATACATTCAAGGTCAAGATATTTCAAAGGACTTTAATGTCATAGACTAACAAAAGATTTTTAGGCATAATTTCAGATCCTAACTTACAAGCAATCTTTAAGAAATTACTGTTTGTTGAGTTGTGTTATAGTATCTGTGACAAAGTTTATTAAAAATGTCCCTCCCTTTTCCAACTACAGACCCATGTGAAACTCTAGTGTCTTCATGTACGTTAACTAAAATAACATATCATAAAGTATCTTGAGCTGTGCTTGGTGGCGCACACCTGTCACTCAGGATATTGGGAAAAGGATCACTGCAATTTCAACACGGACCTGGGCTACAGAGTGAGCTGAAGGCCAGCCTTAATATGTAAGCAAGAAGACCCTTCTCAAAACAAGTCCCAAATGCAGAAAGGGACATGAGTATCCAGCAGTTTTCTATTAAACTTGACATTAAAGAGATTTACAAAAATGGTGGAGTTTTTTGTCTTTTTGAGACAGGGTCTCGTTATGCAGTTCAGGCTGGCCTTGAGCTCACTTTGTAGCCCAGGATGGTCTCAAACTCACAATGATCCTCCTGTCTCAGCCTCCCGAGTGCTGGGATTATGAGCCACCACACCCAGCTTCCAAGTAATTTTTGAACACAACATTTTTGTTATATACACTCAGTCTAGTAGAGGGAAAGCTGCAGAAAAAGTACTGAACTTTTGTGTGTTTGGTTTTTTCTTTTGGGTACTGGGAATCAAACTCAGGACCTTCTGCTTGCCAAGCAGGCACTTGTACTGCTGAGCTTTATCCCCGGCCCCAAAAGTATTGAACTTTTAAAAATAGATTCATTATCTATAACAGTATGGATATAGAAATTTTGAAACTATTGGACAAAAGAGTAAATACATTCATGTTACTAGAAGTCAGCATTCTTACTTTGAGAGAGGAGCTATATAATTGTGAATGGGTTGGAATAGACCTGAATGTTAGTATGAGACAATGACTTCCAGTCTCTCTCTCTCTCTCTCACACACACACACACACACACACACACACCACCACCACCACCGCCGCCGCTGCCGCTGTCAAGATACAGAACGTTTCCATCACCCCCAACCCCCAGTCTGGCTTGTGCCTTTTGCCTCTGGCTAAAGAATACCGGTGCATCATTGGTTTTCAGCAATTTGACTGCCTTGCTATGGTTTTCTTTATATTTATCTTGCTTGTGGGTGGTTACATTTCTTGGATTTGTCATTGAAATTGGAAAGGTTTTCATCTATTATTTGTTTAAACATTTTTTCTGCGTCTCACCTTGTTCTTGTACTGTCATGCATGTATGTCAGGCCTCATTCACAATGTCTAACAGATCAATGAAACTTTATTTTCATTTTCTATGTCACTGGATAATTTTATTGTCCTGTCTTTACATTCCTTTGCACTATGTACTTTGTCATCTCAAAAGATATTTCAGTTCTAAAAGTTCCAGTTGGTTTCTTTTTATAGTTTCTATTTTTTTCTTCATTGTGGTTATGTCTTCCTTTAAACCCTGGACAATGTTTATCATAACTGTTTTAAGATTCTTGCCTGTTAATTGTATCATCTCTCTTGTTTCATAACTTTCCTCCTGCTCTTGTGCATATCAAAAAAGAATTATACTAGATGCCATTCCTTTTGCTCTTCCTTCAAAGAGTATTGAATTTTGTCTGTGTGGGTAGTTTAAGTTTCATCAGAATCTTAAGATCATCTTAGGAAGGGGCTGGGGATATAGCTCAGTGGAATGAGCGCTTGCCTAGCAAGCACAGGGTCCTGAGTTCGATCCCCAGTACCGCAAAAAAAAAAAAAAAAAAAAAAAAAAAAAAAAAAAAAAAAAAAAGATCATCTTAGGATCATCAGAATCCTTCTGAGGCTGGTTTTCCAGTCCAGCTAGGATGGGTCTAGAGAATCCTCACCCTAGAGCTAGTGAGGGCTCACTCCCAAGGCCCTACTCTTCCATGATCCCTACTGAAGGCCCCATGTGTTCAGTGAGGTCTCTTTATTAAAACTTCCTAGAGGTAAACAAGAAAAAAACTCAACGATGTATAAGTTTAGATGGTGTTCAGTTTTCAGCTCCTCAGAACTGTGCTTTCCCGGAAGAATGTTTTGAGTAGCTCCATGGAGCCTCAGCTTGTAACCTCACACATGCATGACCTCTGTTCAGCCGAATCCTCCTGTAAAGTCTTCTGGAGGTCTTTGCGTAGTCCCTCCTCCCATATACTCTGCCTGGCAAGTGCTAACCAACCCACAAGCCTCCAAAAATTCCAAGGGCCCTGTTTTTCAATGGCAGGTATAAATTAACATAAGAAAAAAAGTAGAAGGTACACCAAAATGTTAACAGTGATTATCTCTGAGAAATGAACTCTGGAGTGTTTTCTTTTTGCATTTTAGAGTCCCTATCAAATAATGAGCAACATGTGCTACCTTTATAAATAAAAAAGAACCCTGCGCTGTATTTGCATACCCCTCCTACCTGATGGCATTTCGTTGTGCCTCTGTACAAATCTACAGGGTAGGGTGTAACTGAAGGTTGAAAATACAGAGCTCACCTGGGTGACAGCCAAGTCCTGCCTCTGCTCCGCAGAAAAAGAGGCCTATTGAATACTGATACTCTCCCTTCCTTCCCTTCCCCCCCAAACAAAAAATTATTTGAAGCGTGTCCTTGTTCTCCAAGCAAATGACAGCAGCCCAGGAAAACATGCCTTCTTCGGGAGCTTTTCCAGAAGGTTCTGATAAAGCCAAGTCTCCTGGAAAAGTGAAGTTAAGGAGCCAGGAGAAGGAAGAGAGACCACTGTCAGAGGGGCTTTGGCCTGTGGCATTTGATCCCCACCAGCAGAGGCTAACAGAGAGGCCAGGCCTTCCTGCTAAAGGAATCTCAGCTTCCAGTCGCTCAACTCCTACTTTCCCTTTAAGAACCAGAAACAAAAAAAAAACAAAAAATGGCTCATTAGAATCGTACCAGGAACTCTGGAAACATTAGCATATTCTGGCAAGCAGCCTACTGGATAACAGATAACAGGTTAGCCAGGAAATAATTAGAAGCCTGTGCCCACACGGATCAGCTGCAGACACTGACCCCTGTCATTCAGGATGTGGCCCAGAAGGTAAGAATCCTTTCTCCTTTCACTTTCTGGCCCTGGGAAAGTGTCGGGCCTCTCTCCCTTAAGCGCCCGGTCTAAGCCCTCCTAAGCCTGCGCTTCTCAGAGACAGGGAGCTCCACCAGGTTGGCTCCCAGGAGACCCTGGGGCAGGAAGTAGCAGGGGAAAGAATGACTTACCAAGAACCCGCCCAAGGTAGGAGGCCTGGGTCAGCTTTCTTTTCTTTTCTTTTTTAACTTATAAATAGAAAAGGGTTATTTTGGTCTGCAGTGTTGGGGGTTTTTTGTCTAGGACGAGCAGAGCTATTGCTCAGGACTCCGGTGGGCTTGCCGGATGTCACGGAACAAACCACTCAGCTGATGGCCAGGAATCAAAAAAGAGAAAGAGTAAGGTGTGGGATCCCACAACCCCCTTTCAATGGCTCACGCCAAATGACCCAGGGACGTCCTGCTGGGCCTCACCTCCTAAGTGCTCCGCCATCTTTGAACAGAATCACGCTGGGAATCGAGCTTTCGACACATGGACCTGGGGGGCATTCCAGGTCCAAACTAGAACTGCTATCTCCTCTTCTACATCTGGCCCCACCGCAGGTTCTCCAGGGACATCAACCTGATGGAGATGTCACCTCCTGTGATGACAATGGCTTCTTCAGAGACACCTGGAAGGACCCGCCTGGGGCTCTTTCTGAGGATGTGCCATTCTTTTTTAAAAATATATCGTGGTGGTTTGCTTGGTTTATTTTGTTTTCTAAATCACACATTTGCTTGAAAGCTGATAATGCACCATAGACATTCCTCTCTGTTCACGAAAATGTTTTGGTTTGGGGAGCCATGTTTTTAAAATGTATGAGGAGCTTGCTGAGGTCTACGGAAGCATCTGTGACCCCTTCACTGTGAATTTTCCTGTGGTCTTTTTTCTTCACCTAAGCTTCCTTTAGCCTCTTCTTCAGCCTGTTTGCTTGCTCTAGATGTGTTATAATTTATGAGACTGCTGTTGCATCTGACTACACACTGCTCCAAAGGTTGCTAAAACTTACTGGTGTGCCATATAAGACTTTTAAATGCTGGTCGTGGTGGCGCATGTCTGTAATCCCAGCACTCGGGAGGCTGAGGCAGGAGGATTGTTGTGAGTTCAAGACCAGTCTGGGCTACAAAGTGAGCTTAAGGCCAGTCTAAACTGCATAGCAAGACCCTGCCTCAAAAAGACCAAAAAAAAAAAAAAAAAAAG